>JAXCHO010000752.1:0-42500 GCA_036630365.1 Acanthiza pusilla
TGGCTTTTCTTATGGTTGTTGTTCTTGCTCCTGATTTCTTTCTATTTGAAGCTTTCAATTGATCTTACAGACTGAATTTCTGAAGTTGAGAAGCTGCACAGATGGAGAGATGGCCTCCCATCATCACATGTGTGTAGCTAAGATGGGCAAAAGGAGAGAACAGTTTCCCTTTCTGATTTGAAACAAAGCAGGAAGCTGACAGTGTTAAGCCAGAGTTAGACGGAAGACTCTGTGAGAAGAGCACATGCCATTGCTGAAGCTGTGTGTTCAGCCCAGAGTCCTGGAAAGATGGGATTTGTCTGGGCGCCTCACTCTGTTGGGCCATGGCTCCTGCACCATTCTGGCCATGGTGGCCCTCTTTCTTTCTTTCTTTCTTTCTTTCTTTCTTTCTTTCTTTCTTTCTTTCTTCCTTTCTTCCTTTCTTCCTTCTCCTTCCTTCCTTCCTTCCTTCCTTCCTTCCTTCTTCCTTCCTTCCTTCCTTCCTTCCTTCCTTCCTTCCTTCCTTCCTTCCTTCCTTCCTTCCTTCCTTCCTTCCTTCCTTCCTTCCTTCCTTCCTTCCTTCCTTCCTTCCTTCCTTTCCTTCCTTTCTTCCTTTCTTTCTTTCTTTCTTTCTTTCTCTCTTTCTCTCTTTCCTCTCTTTCTCTCTTTCTCTCTTTCTTTCTTTCTTTCTTTCTTTCTTTCTTTCTTTCTTTCTTTCTTTCTTTCTTTCTTTCTTTCTTTCTTTCTTTCTTTCTTTCTTTCTTTCTTTCTTTCTTTCTTCTGTTTCTCACCCCCCTGCTTCCCCAGCTTCCCTGGCACATGTCTTGAACGTGTTCCTGACCTTTAAATCCTAGGAAGAGCACTGCTTCTGGAATGGGACGGAGGCTGACTTGGACAGAATCCTCTGCAGTGCCCATTGGTGTGACCAGATGTGCAAGCTCCGCCACGCCTAGCAAGTGTTTCCTCGCCTCCTGCGGTGTACCCTGAAAAGCCTGGCAGGTCACAGGGTGCACTCTGCACTCCAGCATCCATGAATGCATGCAAGGAGTGAAATCCTTTGCCTGGCCTTCCTTGGCAAGCATCTCTGGCTTTGCGATTTAATGTTCGGCTTCGGGAAGCTTTGTGCTCATCATTGAAGTGCAGTCCTGAGCACTAAACCTGCTGAGGCCTTGATCTCAGCTTCTCCACCTTTGCTGCCAGCATTTGCTGACAGCATAAGTCTTCCCTTGACACCAGCTGCTCTGTCTGCCTCCCTTCTTGCTGAAGGAAAGCTCGTGCTAAACTGTTCTTTGCCTGCTTTCCCGTCAACCTGTGCAAAGCCTCTTTCTGAAACATCCTCCTCTCAATGGCTGTCCATGGAGAGGAGTACAGAGATGTTGCACAGCCCACGGTGTGTTTTGCGCACACAGTCTTTATTTCTAAGGTCTTTGTATTTTGGCCTGTAAGAGGAACGGATGGCGCAAGGAAAATGCCAGAGGCAAAAGAAAAGAGGAAATTGTCTGGTTGCAATCAACCAATTCTAAGAAGTTTATTGCTTTGCTTGAATCTATCTTATGTCCAGAAGCCTAGTATTTCTAGCAATTTTTACAGGGACTATTTCTATCTACAGGGAGAGTGTAACAATCAATCCAGAATGTTTATAGTAATTCCTAGGGAGACTATTTTTACAAATTAATACAAAGAATATAACAGTCCATCGGTATTATTTGTAAGAATCTCTACATAGACTACTTGGAAGAATCAATACAGGGAGTATAAAAACCTATACAGAGTCTTTTTATCAATCAGTACAGAGAGTGTTTCTAGCAATGAATACAGGGAATATAGCAATCAATAGATATTCTTTATGACAATCGATAGGTAGACTATTTAATGCTTAGAGAGACTGTTTCCAGAAATCAATATGGAGACTATAACAACCGATAGAGAGTATTTCTAACTATCAGTACAGAGAATATTTCTAGCAATCAACAGAGGTTATTTCTAACAATCAGTACAGAGACCATTTCTAACAATCTATACAAAAAGGAAATACTTAACCTATTAAAGCCCAAAGTCTTTGTTAGTAGAACGAAGTAATTTCAGAGGGCATTGAACCAGTCTACTTGCAAGTGTGCAAAGGTATGCTACACATGTGCCCATGGAGATGGAAATGGCCATGAAAAGCACCAAGGGCTTTGCCAGGAAGGCCACTCCTTTCCAGGCTTTCCCCAGGAGCCCTGGGTCAGTGTCATCTCCTCCTGTGTGCTGTGCTGTGGCTCCCTTGCTCTGCTGCCTCCAGAGCATGAAGAGCGCGGGGACGACCAAGCCCAGCACTGCGCAGGTGTGCCGCTGGATCTTTCTGTGCAGGTGCAATGCAGGCGGTGCCGGAGCCTCCTGTGCGGCTTGCAGCTCTGCAATTTCCTTCTCCAAGCGCAGCTGGTGCAGCCGAAGTGTGGCCTCGCGCACCTTCATCCTCTGGAGGATGTCTTCGCTGCCCTGGGGAACAATTCCATTCTTTTCAGGGGCCCGGAGCGGCTGGTTGACGCTGACCATGGCCATCAGCACCAGGCACATCCGGAAGATTCCTCACCCATGGCAGATCCTTCCTTGAAAGGGATAGATAGGAGGAAAAAGTCAATCTACACAGAATATAGCCTCAGGAAGAGAAATGAAAATGGCTGGCCACTTGAAGAAAAGCTCTGGCCTCCTTGCTAGACCTTGGCCAGATGTTGCCAAGTGGGCTGGGGAGAGGGAATCCATGGCGCTGCTTTCCAGCTGCTCCCACCACTTCTGAGCCTGCCACTGTCTCGAGGCAAGGCCTGATGAAATCCTGCTCAGCGTGGGCTGAGCCGGAGCTGGCAGCTGGCTCCTTGAAGGGCTGCCTGTCAGCTCAAGGCCCCCTTGCCCTCCCCAAGCCCTTCCCTTGGCAGCCCTGGGGCAGGGCATTCCTGCGCCCTCCCTCCTTGCCACAGACCTGCTCTGAGCAGGGCGTGGGCACACTTCCTTCTGCGTGTCTGTCCTCAAGTGCGATCCCAAACTGGGTCACTGGGCGGTGTCCTGAGCTCCCAGCGCCTCGCAGGCTGCAGGGCTGCTGCTGCCAGTGCTCAGCCACCCCACCACACTGCCACCACCAGCAGCAGCAGCAGCAGCAGCAGCAGCAGCAGCAGCAGCACAGCAGCAGCAGCAGTGCCGGCAGCAGCCGTTGGCTCTCAACTGTGGGTGTGCCTGCACTGCAGCTCCTCCCATCCGTTGGCAGCAACGTTCTCTCGTTGCTTGGAGACCGTCCTTGAGTGTGTCCGTGGGGCTCACAGAGCCATGGAATGCTAGAGCTGTGCAATGCTGGGCTCCTCAGTAAGGCCAGATTGTGGCGCCCACCTTGGATGTGAAGAGAATGGAGTGAGATTGTGTTCCTGAGAAGCTTCTGCCCTGCAGCAATCATCTGGCTACTTTCTGTCAATTGCTTGTCTCTTCTCCATTCTGCTGTGCTCTTGTCCTGTTCAATCCTTCCATTTCTTGCTCCTTGAATCTTTCCCTTGGGAAACATACTTGAAACATCCTCTGCAGTGTCAGGAGTGCCACGAGGCCATGCTGTTGCACAGCCCACTGAAGGCAGAGGTGGAAGAGGCTTTTGATTTGAAGGAGTATTGGAACACCCTACCTCTTTTTGTCCCTCTTCAAATGGATGGTTCTCATTTCTTGCTTATGTTGCAATGGCCACGCAATGCAAATTCTCACACAGAACCCTATGACCCTAGACTGTATTGCAGTTTTTCGTAGAAATCTCTTGGATCCTGAGTTGTCTAAAAATTCTCACTTTCAGCTGAAAAACACGGGACTATTTGATGACAAAGGTTTTGCCTGCGATGTTTTATGTACAAAACACAGTGTGGTCATGTGCACAGCCTTTGAAGAATGTGGTAGTATAGTGTGAGTCTTTGCTTTGGAGGGGGAGTTTGAAATCTATCGATGAGGTTAGTTTGGCTTTTCTTGTGGTTGTTGTTCTTGCTCCTGATTTCTTTCTATTTGAAGCTTTCAATTGATCTTACAGACTGAATTTCTGAAGTTGAGAAGCTACACAGATGGAGAGATGGCCTCCCATCATCACATGTGTGTAGCTAAGATGGGCAAAAGGAGAGAACAGTTTCCCTTTCTGATTTGAAACAAGCAGGAAGCTGACAGTGTTAAGCCAGAGTTAGACGGAAGACTCTGTGAGAAGAGCACATGCCATTGCTGAAGCTGTGTGTTCAGCCCAGAGTCCTGGAAAGATGGGATTTGTCTGGGCGCCTCACTCTGTTGGGCCATGGCTCCTGCACCATTCTGGCCATGGTGGCCCTCTTTCTTTCTTTCTTTCTTTCTTCCTTTCTCCTTCCTTCCTTCCTTCCTTCCTTCCTTCCTTCCTTCCCCTTCCTTCCTTCCTTCCTTCCTTCCTTCCTTCCTTCCTTCCTTCCTTCCTTCCTTCCTTCCTTCCTTCCTTCCTTCCTTCCTTCCTTCCTTCCGCACCATTCCTTCCTTCCTTCCTTCCTTCCTTCCTTCCTTCCTTCCTTCCTTCCTTCCTTCCTTCCTTCCTTCCTTCCTTCCTTCCTTCCTTCCTTCCTTCCTTCCTTCCTCCTTCCTTCCTTCTTCCCTTCCTTCCTTCCTTCCTTCCTTCCTTCCTTCCTTCCTTCCTTCCTTCCTTCCTTCCTTCCTTCCTTCCTTTCTTCTTTCTGTTTCTCACCCCCCCTGCTTCCCCAGCTTCCCTGGCACATGTCTTGAACGTGTTCCTGACCTGTAAATCCTAGGAAGAGCACTGCTTCTGGAATGGGACGGAGGCTGACTTGGACAGAATCCTCTGCAGTGCCCATTGGTGTGACCAGATGTGCAAGCTCCGCCACGCCTAGCAAGTGTTTCCTCGCCTCCTGCGGTGTACCCTGAAAAGCCTGGCAGGTCACAGGGTGCACTCTGCACTCCAGCATCCATGAATGCATGCAAGGAGTGAAATCCTTTGCCTGGCCTTCCTTGGCAAGCAGCTCTGGCTTTGAGATTTAATGTTCGGCTTCGGGAAGCTTTGTGCTCATCATTGAAGTGCAGTCCTGAGCACTAAACCTGCTGAGGCCTTGATCTCAGCTTCTCCACCTTTGCTGCCAGCATTTGCTGACAGCATAAGTCTTCCCTTGACACCAGCTGCTCTGTCTGCCTCCCTTCTTGCTGAAGGAAAGCTCGTGCTAAACTGTTCTTTGCCTGCTTTCCCGTCAACCTGTGCAAAGCCTCTTTCTGAAACATCCTCCTCTCAATGGCTGTCCATGGAGAGGAGTACAGAGATGTTGCACAGCCCACGGTGTGTTTTGCGCACACAGTCTTTATTTCTAAGGTCTTTGTATTTTGGCCTGTAAGAGGAACGGATGGCGCAAGGAAAATGCCAGAGGCAAAAGAAAAGAGGAAATTGTCTGGTTGCAATCAACCAATTCTAAGAAGTTTATTGCTTTGCTTGAATCTATCTTATGTCCAGAAGCCTAGTATTTCTAGCAATTTTTACAGGGACTATTTCTATCTACAGGGAGAGTGTAACAATCAATCCAGAATGTTTATAGTAATTCCTAGGGAGACTATTTTTACAAATTAATACAGAGAATATAACAGTCCATCGGTATTATTTGTAAGAATCTCTACATAGACTACTTGGAAGAATCAATACAGGGAGTATAAAAACCTATACAGAGTCTTTTTATCAATCAGTACAGAGAGTGTTTCTAGCAATGAATACAGGGAATATAGCAATCAATAGATATTCTTTATGACAATCGATAGGTAGACTATTTAATGCTTAGAGAGACTGTTTCCAGAAATCAATATGGAGACTATAACAACCGATAGAGAGTATTTCTAACTATCAGTACAGAGAATATTTCTAGCAATCAACAGAGGTTATTTCTAACAATCAGTACAGAGACCATTTCTAACAATCTATACAAAAAGGAAATACTTAACCTATTAAAGCCCAAAGTCTTTGTTAGTAGAACGAAGTAATTTCAGAGGGCATTGAACCAGTCTACTTGCAAGTGTGCAAAGGTATGCTACACATGTGCCCATGGAGATGGAAATGGCCATGAAAAGCACCAAGGGCTTTGCCAGGAAGGCCACTCCTTTCCAGGCTTTCCCCAGGAGCCCTGGGTCAGTGTCATCTCCTCCTGTGTGCTGTGCTGTGGCTCCCTTGCTCTGCTGCCTCCAGAGCATGAAGAGCGCGGGGACGACCAAGCCCAGCACTGCGCAGGTGTGCCGCTGGATCTTTCTGTGCAGGTGCAATGCAGGCGGTGCCGGAGCCTCCTGTGCGGCTTGCAGCTCTGCAATTTCCTTCTCCAAGCGCAGCTGGTGCAGCCGAAGCGTGGCCTCGCGCACCTTCATCCTCTGGAGGATGTCTTCGCTGCCCTGGGGAACAATTCCATTCTTTTCAGGGGCCCGGAGCGGCTGGTTGACGCTGACCACGGCCATCAGCACCAGGCACATCCGGAAGATTCCCTCACCCATGGCAGATCCTTCCTTGAAAGGGATAGATAGGAGGAAAAAGTCAATCTACACAGAATATAGCCTCAGGAAGAGAAATGAAAATGGCTGGCCACTTGAAGAAAAGCTCTGGCCTCCTTGCTAGACCTTGGCCAGATGTTGCCAAGTGGGCTGGGGAGAGGGAATCCATGGCGCTGCTTTCCAGCTGCTCCCACCACTTCTGAGCCTGCCACTGTCTCGAGGCAAGGCCTGATGAAATCCTGCTCAGCGTGGGCTGAGCCGGGGCTGGCAGCTGGCTCCTTGAAGGGCTGCCTGTCAGCTCAAGGCCCCCTTGCCCTCCCCAAGCCCTTCCCTTGGCAGCCTGGGCAGGGCATTCCTGCGCCCTCCCTCCTTGCCACAGACCTGCTCTGAGCAGGGCGTGGGCACAACTTTCCCTTCTGCGTGTCTGTCCTCAAGTGCGATCCCAAACTGGGTCACTGGGCGGTGTCCTGAGCTCCCAGCGCCTCGCAGGCTGCAGGGCTGCTGCTGCCAGTGCTCAGCCACCCCACCACACTGCCACCAGCAGCAGCAGCAGCAGCAGCAGCAGCAGCAGCAGCAGCAGCAGCAGCAGCAGCAGCAGCAGTGCCGCAGCAGCCGTTGGCTCTCAACTGTGGGTGTGCCTGCACTGCAGCTCCTCCCATCCGTTGGCAGCAACGTTCTCTCGTTGCTTGGAGACCGTCCTTGAGTGTGTCCGTGGGCTCACAGAGCCATGGAATGCTAGAGCTGTGCAATGCTGGGCTCCTCAGTAAGGCCAGATTGTGGCGCCCACCTTGGATGTGAAGAGAATGGAGTGAGATTGTGTTCCTGAGAAGCTTCTGCCCTGCAGCAATCATCTGGCTACTTTCAGTCAATTGCTTGTCTCTTCTCCATTCTGCTGTGCTCTTGTCCTGTTCAATCCTTCCATTTCTTGCTCCTTGAATCTTTCCCTTGGGGAAACATACTTGAAGCATCCTCTGCAGTGTCAGGAGTGCCACGAGGCCATGCCTGTTGCACAGCCCACTGAAGGCAGAGGTGGAAGAGGCTTTTGATTTGAAGGAGTATTGGAACACCCTACCTCTTTTTGTCCCTCTTCAAATGGATGGTTCTCATTTCTTGCTTATGTTGCAATGGCCACGCAATGCAAAGTTCTCACACAGAACCCTATGACCCTAGACTGTATTGCAGTTTTCCGTAGAAATCTCTTGGATCCTGAGTTGTCTAAAAATTCTCACTTTCAGCTGAAAAACACGGGACTATTTGATGACAAAGGTTTTGCCTGCGATGTTTTATGTACAAAACACAGTGTGGTCATGTGCACAGCCTTTGAAGAATGTGGTAGTATAGTGTGAGTCTTTGCTTTGGAGGGGAGTTTGAAATCTATCGATGAGGTTAGTTTGGCTTTTCTTGTGGTTGTTGTTCTTGCTCCTGGTTTCTTTCTATTTGAAGCTTTCAATTGATCTTACAGACTGAATTTCTGAAGTTGAGAAGCTACACAGATGGAGAGATGGCCTCCCATCATCACATGTGTGTAGCTAAGATGGGCAAAAGGAGAGAACAGTTTCCCTTTCTGATTTGAAACAAAGCAGAGAAGCTGACAGTGTTAAGCCAGAGTTAGACGGAAGACTCTGTGAGAAGAGCACATGCCATTGCTGAAGCTGTGTGTTCAGCCCAGAGTCCTGGAAAGATGGGATTTGTCTGGGCGCCTCACTCTGTTGGGCCTGGCTCCTGCACCATTCTGGCCATGGCGGCCCTCTTTATTTCTTTCTTTCTTTCTTTCTTTCTTTCTTTCTTCCTTTCTTTCCTTCCTTCCTTCCTTCCTTCCTTCCTTCCTTCCTTCCTTCCTTCCTTCCTTTCCTTCCTTCCTTCCTTCCCTTCCTTCCTTCCTTCCTTCCTTCCTTCCTTCCTTCCGCACCATTCCTTCCGCACCATTCCTTCCTTCCTTCCTTCCTTCCTTCCTTCCTTCCTTCCTTCCTTCCTTCCTTCCTTCCTTCCTTCCTTCCTTCCTTCCTTCCTTCCTTCCTTCCTTCCTTCCTTCCTTCCTTCCTTCCTTCCTTCCTTCCTTCCTTCCTTCCTTCCTTCCTTCCTTCCTTCCTTCCTTCCTTCCTTCCTTCCTTCCTTCCTTCCTTCCTTCCTTCCTTTCCTTCCTTCCTTCCTTTCCTTCCTTCCTTCCTTCCTTCCTTCCTTCCTTCCTTCCTTCCTTCCTTCCTTCCTTCCTTCCTTCCTTCCTTCCTTCCTTCCTTCCTTCCTTCCTTCCTTCCTTCCTTCCTTCCTTCCTTCCTTCTTCCTTTCTTTCTTTTCTTTCTTTCTTTCTTTCTTTCTTTCTTTCTTTCTTTCTTTCTTTCTTTCTTTCTTTCTTTCTTTCTTTCTTTCTTTCTTTCTTTCTTTCTTTCTTTCTTTCTTTCTTTCTTTCTTTCTTTCTTTCTTTCTTTCTTTCTTTCTTTCTTTCTTTCTTTCTTTCTTTCTTTCTTTCTTTCTTTCTTTCTGTTTCTCACCCCCCCTGCTTCCCCAGCTTCCCTGGCACATGTCTTGAACGTGTTCCTGACCTGTAAATCCTAGGAAGAGCACTGCTTCTGGAATGGGACGGAGGCTGACTTGGGCAGAATCCTCTGCAGTGCCCATTGGTGTGACCAGATGTGCAAGCTCCGCCACGCCTAGCAAGTGTTTCCTCGCCTCCTGCGGTGTACCCTGAAAAGCCTGGCAGGTCACAGGGTGCACTCTGCACTCCAGCATCCATGAATGCATGCAAGGAGTGAAATCCTTTGCCTGGCCTTCCTTGGCAAGCATCTCTGGCTTTGAGATTTTAATGTTCGGCTTCGGGAAGCTTTGTGCTCATCATTGAAGTGCAGTCCTGAGCACTAAACCTGCTGAGGCCTTGATCTCAGCTTCTCCACCTTTGCTGCCAGCATTTGCTGACAGCATAAGTCTTCCCTTGACACCAGCTGCTCTGTCTGCCTCCCTTCTTGCTGAAGGAAAGCTCGTGCTAAACTGTTCTTTGCCTGCTTTCCCGTCAACCTGTGCAAAGCCTCTTTCTGAAACATCCTCCTCTCAATGGCTGTCCATGGAGAGGAGTACAGAGATGTTGCACAGCCCACGGTGTGTTTTGCGCACACAGTCTTTATTTCTAAGGTCTTTGTATTTTGGCCTGTAAGAGGAACGGATGGCGCAAGGAAAATGCCAGAGGCAAAAGAAAAGAGGAAATTGTCTGGTTGCAATCAACCAATTCTAAGAAGTTTATTGCTTTGCTTGAATCTATCTTATGTCCAGAAGCCTAGTATTTCTAGCAATTTTTACAGGGACTATTCTATCTACAGGGAGAGTGTAACAATCAATCCAGAATGTTTATAGTAATTCCTAGGGAGACTATTTTTACAAATTAATACAGAGAATATAACAGTCCATCGGTATTATTTGTAAGAATCTCTACATAGACTACTTGGAAGAATCAATACAGGGAGTATAAAAACCTATACAGAGTCTTTTTATCAATCAGTACAGAGAGTGTTTCTAGCAATGAATACAGGGAATATAGCAATCAATAGATATTCTTTATGACAATCGATAGGTAGACTATTTAATGCTTAGAGAGACTGTTTCCAGAAATCAATATGGAGACTATAACAACCGATAGAGAGTATTTCTAACTATCAGTACAGAGAATATTTCTAGCAATCAACAGAGGTTATTTCTAACAATCAGTACAGAGGACCATTTCTAACAATCTATACAAAAAGGAAATACTTAACCTATTAAAGCCCAAAGTCTTTGTTAGTAGAACGAAGTAATTTCAGAGGGCATTGAACCAGTCTACTTGCAAGTGTGCAAAGGTATGCTACACATGTGCCCATGGAGATGGAAATGGCCATGAAAAGCACCAAGGGCTTTGCCAGGAAGGCCACTCCTTTCCAGGCTTTCCCCAGGAGCCCTGGGTCAGTGTCATCTCCTCCTGTGTGCTGTGCTGTGGCTCCCTTGCTCTGCTGCCTCCAGAGCATGAAGAGCGCGGGGACGACCAAGCCCAGCACTGCGCAGGTGTGCCGCTGGATCTTTCTGTGCAGGTGCAATGCAGGCGGTGCCGGAGCCTCCTGTGCGGCTTGCAGCTCTGCAATTTCCTTCTCCAAGCGCAGCTGGTGCAGCCGAAGCGTGGCCTCGCGCACCTTCATCCTCTGGAGGATGTCTTCGCTGCCCTGGGGAACAATTCCATTCTTTTCAGGGGCCCGGAGCGGCTGGTTGACGCTGACCACGGCCATCAGCACCAGGCACATCCGGAAGATTCCCTCACCCATTGCAGATCCTTCTTGAAAGGGATAGATAGGAGGAAAAAGTCAATCTACACAGAATATAGCCTCAGGAAGAGAAATGAAAATGGCTGGCCACTTGAAGAAAAGCTCTGGCCTCCTTGCTAGACCTTGGCCAGATGTTGCCAAGTGGGCTGGGGAGAGGGAATCCATGGCGCTGCTTTCCAGCTGCTCCCACCACTTCTGAGCCTGCCACTGTCTCGAGGCAAGGCCTGATGAAATCCTGCTCAGCGTGGGCTGAGCCGGAGCTGGCAGCTGGCTCCTTGAAGGGCTGCCTGTCAGCTCAAGGCCCCCTTGCCCTCCCCAAGCCCTTCCCTTGGCAGCCTGGGGCAGGGCATTCCTGCGCCCTCCCTCCTTGCCACAGACCTGCTCTGAGCAGGGCGTGGGCACACTTTCCCTTCTGCGTGTCTGTCCTCAAGTGCGATCCCAAACTGGGTCACTGGGCGGTGTCCTGAGCTCCCAGCGCCTCGCAGGCTGCAGGGCTGCTGCTGCCAGTGCTCAGCCACCCCACCACACTGCCACCAGCAGCAGCAGCAGCAGCAGCAGCAGCAGCAGCAGCAGCAGCAGTGCCGGCAGCAGCCGTTGGCTCTCAACTGTGGGTGTGCCTGCACTGCAGCTCCTCCCATCCGTTGGCAGCAACGTTCTCTCGTTGCTTGGAGACCGTCCTTGAGTGTGTCCGTGGGCTCACAGAGCCATGGAATGCTAGAGCTGTGCAATGCTGGGCTCCTCAGTAAGGCCAGATTGTGGCGCCCACCTTGGATGTGAAGAGAATGGAGTGAGATTGTGTTCCTGAGAAGCTTCTGCCCTGCAGCAATCATCTGGCTACTTTCAGTCAATTGCTTGTCTCTTCTCCATTCTGCTGTGCTCTTGTCCTGTTCAATCCTTCCATTTCTTGCTCCTTGAATCTTTCCCTTGGGGAAACATACTTGAAGCATCCTCTGCAGTGTCAGGAGTGCCACGAGGCCATGCCTGTTGCACAGCCCACTGAAGGCAGAGGTGGAAGAGGCTTTGATTTGAAGGAGTATTTGGAACACCCTACCTCTTTTTGTCCCTCTTCAAATGGATGGTTCTCATTTCTTGCTTATGTTGCAATGGCCACGCAATGCAAAGTTCTCACACAGAACCCTATGACCCTAGACTGTATTGCAGTTTTTCCGTAGAAATCTCTTGGATCCTGAGTTGTCTAAAAATTCTCACTTTCAGCTGAAAAACACGGGACTATTTGATGACAAAGGTTTTGCCTGCGATGTTTTATGTACAAACCACAGTGTGGTCATGTGCACAGCCTTTGAAGAATGTGGTAGTATAGTGTGAGTCTTTGCTTTGGAGGGGAGTTTGAAATCTATCGATGATGTTAGTTTGGCTTTTCTTGCGGTTGTTGTTCTTGCTCCTGATTTCTTTCTATTTGAAGCTTTCAATTGATCTTACAGACTGAATTTCTGAAGTTGAGAAGCTACACAGATGGAGAGATGGCCTCCCATCATCACATGTGTGTAGCTAAGATGGGCAAAAGGAGAGAACAGTTTCTCTTTCTGATTTGAAACAAAGCAGGAAGCTGACAGTGTTAAGCCAGAGTTAGACAGAAGACTCTGTGAGAAGAGCACATGCCATTGCTGAAGCTGTGTGTTCAGCCCAGAGTCTGGAAAGATGGGATTTGTCTGGGCGCCTCACTCTGTTGGGCCATGGCTCCTACACCATTCTGGCCATGGTGGCCCTCTTTATTTCTTTCTTTCTTTCTTTCTTTCTTCCTTTCTTCCTTCCTTCCTTCCTTCCTTCCTTCCTTCCTTCCTTCCTTCCTTCCTTCCTTCCTTCCTTCCTTCCTTCCTTCCTTCCTTCCTTCCTTCCTTCCTTCCTTCCTTCCTTCCTTCCTTCCGCACCATTCCTTCCTTCCTTCCTTCCTTCCTTCCGCACCATTCCTTCCTTCCTTCCTTCCTTCCTTCCTTCCTTCCTTCCTTCCTTCCTTCCTTCCTTCCTTCCTTCCTTCCTTCCTTCCTTCCTTCCTTCCTTCCTTCCTTCCTTCCTTCCTTCCTTCCTTCCTTCCTTCCTTCCTTCCTTCCTTCCTTCCTTCCTTCCTTCCTTCCTTCCTTCCTTCCTTCCTGTCTTCCTTTCTTTCTTTCTTTCTTTCTTTCTTTCTTTCTTTCTTTCTTTCTTTCTTTCTTTCTTTCTTTCTTTCTTTCTTTCTTTCTTTCTTGGAAGCCCAAGCCCTGCAATGACATCACTGAGTAAACCTTTTTGCTGCCCGCCTTGCCGTGCCAGTCTGACGGGGGTGAGCTTCAGAGCATCTCCTCAAAGTGTTCGTTTGACAGCAGGACGTCTTCCTGCCAGTGTGTCCTGCAGATTTTGTTCTCAACCTTGGTGCCTAGGAAGAAGCAAGGCAGGAGAGTGCTCTTGTGCCCCCTGGGCTTGGAGCTCTGCAATGGCTTTGGTCTCTCGAGCTGGGCAAAAGGGTAGGCAAAAGAACTGGCCAGGTTACAAAGAGCAAAAAGAAAGAAGGCAAAAATCCCTGCGGCGTCCCCCTGGCCTCTGGGGTCCAGCAGCCTCCGGAGCTTGCCAGTGGTGCCCAGGCTTGCGCCGGCTTCCCTGGCATCAAGAGCCGTCTCCAGGCCTCCCTGAGGAGTCGTGCTGCCACAGGGGAGCCGGGCTTCCAATCCACTTCCACGGCGTCAACACAGCCAGCGTCTCCAGGCTGCCTGCCTGTGATGCGGTGACAACGCCGCCGTGTCATAATGGCCCCTGGCTTGGGCAAGCCCCAGGCTGCCACTTGGCCCTTGGCTGCCGGAGCGGCTGGCTGCCTGGGCTGGGAGCTCCTGCCCCGCCGGCAGCCGGGGGAGAAGCGGCAGGGCCAGCGTGCACACAGTGCCATGGCCTCTTCCTGGTGTGCCCACCAGGCCTGAGGTTGGCCCTGCCGCAGGCCTGGTGGCACGCAAGGCCAGCTGCTGTCAGGCCTTGGCTGTCCAGGTGACAGCGGTGTCCTGGTGTGGAGCACGGCTGCTGCAGGCCGGGGGTGGGGTGTGGGGGCCGCCTGGGGTGGGAATGCAGCAGGGATGATCCCTTGGCCTGCACACTGTGCTGCAGCTGCCCGTGCTGTGGGAGACTGAGCCCCTGTGGGAGCGAGCAAAGCAGGCAGCCCTCTCCAGCAAACAGCCGGGGCGCTGCTGCCCTCGTGACCACGTGGACTCCTCTGTGTTTTCAGGCTTCCATTGACATGTTCAGCCGCAGCACCTATCTTCTTTCTTTCTTTCTTTCTTTCTTCTTTCTTCCTTTTTTTCTTTCTTTCTTTCTTTCTTTCTTTCTTTCTTTCTTTCTTTCTTTCTTTCTTTCTTTCTTTCTTTCTTTCTTTCTTTCTTTCTTTCTTTCTTTCTTTCTTTCTTTCTTTCTTTCTTTCTTTCTTTCTTTCTTCTTTGAAGCCCAAGCCCTGCAATGACATCAGTGGGTAAACCTTTTGCTGCCCGCCTTGCCGTGCCAGTCTGACAGGGGTGAGCTTCAGAGCATCTCCTCAAAGTGTTCGTTTGACAGCAGGACGTCTTCCTGCCAGCGTGTCCTGCAGATTTTGTTCTCAACCTTGGTGCCTAGGAAGAAGCAAGGCAGGAGAGTGCTCTTGTGCCCCCTGGGGCTTGGAGCTCTGCAATGGCTTTGGTCTCTCGAGCTAGGGCAAAAGGGTAGGCAAAAGAACTGGCCAGGTTACAAAAGAGCAAAAAGAAAGAAGGCAAAAATCCCTGCAGCGTCCCCTGGCCCTCTGGCTTCCAGCAGCCTCCGGAGCTTGCCAGTGGTGCCCAGGCTTGCACCGGCTTCCCTGGCATCAAGAGCCCGTCTCCAGGACTCCCTGAGGAGTCGTGCTGCCACAGGGGAGCCGGGCTTCCAATCCACTTCCACGGCGTCAACACAGCCAGCGTCTCCAGGCTGCCTGCCTGTGATGCGGTGACAACGCCGCCGTGTCATAATGGCCCCTGGCTTGGGCAAGCCCCAGGCTGCCACTTGGCCCTTGGCTGCAGGAGCAGCTGGCTGCCTGGCTGGGAGCTCCTGCCTCGCCGGCAGCTGGGGAGAAGCGGCAGGGCCAGCGTGCACACAGTGCCATGGCCTCTTCCTGGTGTGCCCACCAGGCCTGAGGCTGGCCCTGCGCAGGCCTGGTGGCACGCTGTTGTAGCGGGGGCACGGGTCAATCACACACAGACCAATGTGATCGGTGAAAGCCCTTTATTACAGATCCGAAGGCTACTTATATACATCTTCTACTTCTCTATATCTAAGCAGTAGATTGGTTACTAGCTACTTGTTTACACATCTAAACGAATCACTTAGAGCGATGGTGAGCTGTCATACAAACGCTGCTTCTGTTGGCTCTGCTAAGCTAATGCTGGATTGTGCACATTTCACTGCCCTGCCTATTAAGAACACCCAACATATCCCCCGTTTTCTTTTTGCACAAGCCAGGCCTGATTGGTGTATTTTTCTATCACTCTGTGAATTAGCATAGAGCAGCATTGCAAAGCACAGCAAAACAACATTTTGAAAGTTATTCTTATCAAAAGCAACAACAACACTGTCTTACACAAATTCTTGAGCTCCTCAATGATTCTTCAGCTTTGAGCAACCTTTCTACTTTAACTCGTTACTATACGATTACTTAAAATAATTTCTCTAGCAAGTACTACTTTAACTAATTGAAACTGTGAAAACAATATACACCGTTGCTCTAAAGTCTCTGTCAAGCTCAAATCTTGATTAAAGAGTCCATGGTTTCTTCTGAACTCTGGTTCTTGATTCTGATCAGGTGAGCAGGTAATTGCTTTGAACCTGTTGGTGATAGAACACATGCATACTCCCTTCTCTAGGTTAACAGGTTACTTGAGCTTTGGTATTACGTGTTATTACACACTCAATTGTGGGTTTTGCATTATGAGCGAAGGTGATAGAGGCAACAGGTGCAACTACAGGTGCAATACATAAGAGAAAGAGAACAGTACTTCAAAAGTACACAGATTATTAACCATTTAGCTATTAGCTACTACCCAGAGTCTACAATCACTGGAGAGTCCCATTTTACAGGCGAGACCTGAAGACCTTTCCCGGGCAAGGCTTTCAAGTTTACCTGAAAGGGGTTCCAGTTCTTATCAAGCCGAATTGGTGAGTCAAAATGACTCAGTTACAGTTTTAGGGTAGAAACATCTGGGATTAAAGATTCAGTACCCAATCAGCTTAGGGCCAGGGCTTGGCCAGAGCCCAGGCCTTCACTGAGAGGGTGTCTCTAAACCATCTGACAAAGAAGTCTCTATTAATATCAGTTTTTAAAAACAATACACTTCTTACAGATAACTACACTTAGTTTTAACTAAATAATCAATGGTACCATAGACAAACTACAAATAGCTGTGAACAAAGAAATACATATGTGTAGCATCAAATAATATCTTCTGGATAATACTCTCTATAAAAGCTTAGTAAATTCATATCATTACATTAACAACACATCTAGAATTGTTAATACAGTAACAATAACTGTTCTGAAAAAGTGAGATTATGTTTTCTACACATCTATGCATATGTGACAGTAAAGCAAAATGAAAACAAGAAATAAGCACTAAGCATCTTACAGTTAATAATATTCATGATTTGAAATTGATGTTCATTCTTCTGTGTTACCTATAGAAGGTAAAGCTGCAAAAGTTGTTATAAATAGTCATCTTGATTGACTGATGTAGAACATTCAGAACCATAGGATTTGTGATGAAATTAAGGATTTGAAAAATTGCATCTTCACTTGTCTTACCAATTCTTTATCATGAACATTTCAGTTGACTTTATCTTATCTCTATAGCAAGGGAACTGTAAAGAAAAAGAACTGTAAAGAACTCTTTTCCCTGTTTCCCCCTCTTTTTTTTTTTTTTTTTTTAATGTTTTCTTTGTTCTGTTTTGCTTTGTGTTGTCTTGTCTTGCTTGTTTTGACAGAACTTTAACTTTGCTTAAAACTAAGATAAATCTAACAGAGCTTAAAGTCAATAATTGAAAGTGAAGAGAAATTAATGTTAAGCACTTAAAAATTAAGTTTTATCTCATAGGCGCCTTTACCTAGATTTACATGCCGGCAAAATACAAATTAACACAGACAATTCACACACACGCACAAGGAAACAAAATCAGACTTGATTTTGCTAAAGTTACCACGGGACTAACTGACTCTTAGGCCACAAAACACTTTACAGAATTGGCTTCAGGATGCTACTCTGCCAGTTCTGGCTTTGAGGCAGCAAGTTACACCCCTCTGCCAGCTGTTACAAATTCACTGAACAACACCACCACTCACAAACATGGAAATTTTCTTCACTAGACCACAAGCGTCTGTTTTCTCCTTTCTTTCAGAGGTTACTAAAATTTAACTTCTTAATCGAACTGAAAATCAACAGACTTTACATAAATTTTGATCAACTTAAAGTTGACAGGTCTGACTTATAAACTCAGAATACATAAAAGACTCAAACAACATTCTTAGTACATTTGCTGCAGCATACCTGTGGAAAGAAAAAACAAATCTTTTGAATTAGAGAAGTAGTCACTCTGGATGCCTTTGCAAGCGTTTATCTTTAAACCTACTAAACTAGATATAAGGTTAAGGGTACACTTTGAGAGTTTCAGATACAGCAGAACTCAACGTATTTTGACCTCTCCCGTATAAGAAACTACTGAAAACTCATCATACAGCAGTTAAACATCAGCAAATAATATCAAGAAAAATAACTGAGTTGTAAATGAAATAGCAGCAACATAGAACTTTAGAGGGTAGGATTAACTGGAAAGAAATTTAAAGTGTGGCAGATTTATAGTCGTGTTGAAAATGTCTGTTTAACAGTCAGTACTCCTCTGAGATAAGTGTAAGTTTACTAAGATGTTTTCGAGGTGCAGCTTTACTCACAGGGATGATAGTGTACATCTTGGAAAATTGCATCTAAAGCCTGCTTAATTCGCAGATGGTAAGACAGCTGTCTGTAAATATAAATACAATAGGTTTGAGATGTAAAGACGACATCAAGGACTTAAACTATTCTGATGTTAAGTTCATGTGCAAGCTATAGGTGACAAGGAAGAACACGCACATTTGCATCTCTGAGCAGCTGTACTAGCTGGAAATGTTGTCACATGTATTTATGGCAAAACAGTCACATTTAAATTGTTTTATTAAAGCTGTGTATGCAAACAGGTAAAGCTAGCACTACACTTTCCACAGTAGAAAACCATGAGCTAATTATAGTCGATTCTTAAAAGTTTCTGCAGATAACAAATAGGGAGTCAGGCCTAGCAGGATTTAAAGTTAATTGCTGTAACTATGCATCTTGTCCAATGTGAATGTATGCTGAGTAAGACTAAAAAAACCAAAAAAACACCGAGTTGATGCATCGACATATAAGTATAAATGATGCTTTGAGGAAACAACCTGAAAATTTCACTTTGGACTTTGCTAATTTTGTATGGGATATAACTGTGCTGTGTTTAATTATGTTTTAGTATTTGGGTTGTTCCAGGCAGCTCAAGGAATCTGAAGGCCAAACAGCAGGAGTGGTGCCAAGCTAGGTAGAAAACAAGATAAATTTTTTCCTGTGGGAAAAAACAAGTTTTATCAGAGTTGGATAATGTTAGAACTTCAACAGAAAGCTTGTAAAAGTCCTTAAAGGAAACATACACAGTGAGAAAGCGAGAGGGGGCTTGCTGCCATGATTTAAGGCAGAATGTCATAGTTCACATTCCAATTCTGTGGAATAAGATAAGATGTGTAGGGAAAAGTCGAGTAACTTAACAATCTACACAAGACTTTCAGAGCATACAAGATACACATAAAACACTTTTTAAACCCTCTCATTTAACCAAGCTGTTATCATTACTGCTGTCTGGTTTCGAAAAGTTGGAAACAAATTCAAAATACAACTCAGATACACTAATTAAAAAGGCACTTGGAAGACTGGAAGCGGCAGGTAACTGCTGTTTCTTCTGTGCTGCTTCCCGAGATGGCTCTGCCAGGGTAACCGGACAGGTCGCACGGTCAGTAAAGCAGCCGCAGTAGGGGAGCTGTCAGCACGGGTTGTTGGGGGTCGAAGCTGTGAGCACCGCGCAGCTCCCGGGGGGAGAGATGTTAACTTCAAAGTAGATCTTCAAGTAAGGGAGAAAGTCAGAGAAGGTGTACGATTTGTTCACGGGTGAAGCAGCTCTAGCAGGTAGACTAAGAGGTATCGCTTGCAAGGTTTCTGCTAAATCTCGGATGACAATTAAAAAATCAGTAGAGGTCAATGGACCAGCCTCGACCTCCCCTTGAGAGGGGGATTGGGGATCAGCCTCTATGAGGCTGCGTCCTTGGCCTTGGCAGCCTCCGGTGATGAGGGTGGCGGGGGGGGAGCTACTGGCACGATGGCTTCTGGTTGAGGCGCGGGGGGAGCCGCAGGCACGACACTTGTTGGCTGAATAGCCAGGGGAAGCTGCCGGTACGGCAGTCGTTGGCTGCGATCCAAGGGGGGCACTTCGCAGGGACAGTTGGGGGCTTGAGAAGACATAAGGACTGTTTATGGGTGAAGGGTCCTTAGGAGATTGATCTAAGGTTATTGCCTGTAGGGTCTTTGTTAGATCTTGAATCACAGCGGACAGATCGGGAGGAGTCGGAGGAGTCAGAGGACCAGCCTTGATCAAAGCTCTAGGAGGGGGTTCCCCCTCCCCCTCCTCGCCTCTGACATCATCAGGGCCTTGAGAGGAGGATCGGGAGTTGGAGGGTCGGGAGTTGGATCGGGGGTTGGAGGATCGGGAGTTGGAGGATCGGGAGTTGGAGTCTCTATGAGAGACCCTGGCCTCGGCCCCGGGCACCTCTGGTGGTGGGAGCGGCGCAGCCACCGGTGGTGGTGGTGACGGGGGGAGGGGAGCATCAACCTCCACCCCTGTCGCCGTTGGGAGGGGCGAACAAGATGAAGGGGGGCGGCGAGATCGGGGGGGGAGAACCGGCACTCGTGAAGGAATGTCCAGCTGGGTCGAAAACAAGTTATTGATGGGAAAAGCCTGTGGGGCCTCTGCAGGGGGTGGGTCGAGAGTTGACGCTGCAGCGGCAGCCGCCTGTTTCTCCGCTTTCATAACACGCAAAACATCAATTATGGTCTTCCAAAGAGGAGCATACTTTGTAGCCTCCTTCACTCCCTTCTCCCCTGCAGCTATAGTATTCCAGAGTGCTGTTCCGATTGCCTCCCAGGTGCTGATCTCAAAAGCTACCGAAGCACCCGATATCAAGTCCTGCTCCCACACCCAGCTAAGAAAGCTTTTCAAAGTCGAGGCATCAAATTTCTGCTCTCTCTCAGAGAGAATTAGTTGGAGGAGGTTTAGGACCGCGTCCCGTTCATGGTGGTCCCGCCCCATCTCCCCCTGCAGCCGCTCACCTCTTATCGGTGAGATTCCACGTCGTCTTGACGTTTCGCGGAGCTCCGCCTTAATAATTCATCCTGCACGGGACTGCAGGGAAAGTTCAGGCCTGAGAAGGGGTCATCCTGCCGGGGCTTGCAGGGAAATACGACTGCCTTCCCCGCACCCCGTGCGCACGTAGCAGTTCGTTACGAACTAATTCGGGCACCTCGGGGTCACCATTATGTTGTAGCGGGGGCACGGGTCAATCACACACAGACCAATGTGATCGGTGAAAGCCCTTTATTACAGATCAGAAGGCTACTTATATACATCTTCTACTTCTCTATATCTAAGCAGTAGATTGGTTACTAGCTACTTGTTTACACATCTAAACGAATCACTTAGAGCGATGGTGAGCTGTCATACAAACGCTGCTTCTGTTGGCTCTGCTAAGCTAATGCTGGATTGTGCACATTTCACTGCCCTGCCTATTAAGAACACCCAACAGCACGCAAGGCCAGCTGCTGTCAGGCCTTGGCTGTCCAGGTGACAGCGGTGTCCTGGTGTGGAGCACGGCTGCTGCAGGCCGGGGGGTGGGGTGTGGGGGCCGCCTGGGGTGGGAATGCAGCAGGGATGATCCCTTGGCCTGCACACTGTGCTGCAGCTGCCCGTGCTGTGGGAGACAGAGCCCCTGTGGGAGCGAGCAAAGGCAGGCAGCCCTCTCCAGCAAACAGCCGGGGCGCTGCTGCCCTCGTGACCACGTGGACTCCTCTGTGTTTTCAGGCTTCCATTGACATGTTCAGCCGCAGCACCTATCTTCTTTCTTTCTTTCTTTCTTTCTTTCTTTCTTTCTTTCTTTCTTTCTTTCTTTCTTTGAAGCCCAAGCCCTGCAATGACATCAGTGGGTAAACCTTTTTCTGCCCGCCTTGCCGTGCCAGTCTGACAGGGGTGAGCTTCAGAGCATCTCCTCAAAGTGTTCGTTTGACAGCAGGACGTCTTCCTGCCAGCGTGTCCTGCAGATTTTGTTCTCAACCTTGGTGCCTAGGAAGAAGCAAGGCAGGAGAGTGCTCTTGTGCCCCCTGGGGCTTGGAGCTCTGCAATGGCTTTGGTCTCTCGAGCTGGGCAAAAGGGTAGGCAAAAGAACTGGCCAGGTTACAAAGAGCAAAAAGAAAGAAGGCAAAAATCCCTGCGGCGTCCCCCTGGCCCTCTGGGGTCCAGCAGCCTCCGGAGCTTGCCAGTGGTGCCCAGGCTTGCGCCGGCTTCCCTGGCATCAAGAGCCCGTCTCCAGGACTCCCTGAGGAGTCGTGCTGCCACAGGGGAGCCGGGCTTCCAATCCACTTCCACGGCGTCAACACAGCCAGTGTCTCCAGGCTGCCTGCCTGTGATGCGGTGACAACGCCGCCGTGTCATAATGGCCCCTGGCTTGGGCAAGCCCCAGGCTGCCACTTGGCCCTTGGCTGCCGGAGCGGCTGGCTGCCTGGCTGGGAGCTCCTGCCCCGCCGGCAGCCGGGGGAGAAGCGGCAGGGCCAGCGTGCACACAGTGCCATGGCCTCTTCCTGGTGTGCCCACCAGGCCTGAGGCTGGCCCTGCCGCAGGCCTGGTGGCACGCAAGGCCAGCTGCTGTCAGGCCTTGGCTGTCCAGGTGACAGCGGTGTCCTGGTGTGGAGCATGGCTGCTGCAGGCCGGGGGGTGGGGTGTGGGGGCCGCCTGGGGTGGGAATGCAGCAGGGATGATCCCTTGGCCTGCACACTGTGCTGCAGCTGCCCATGCTGTGGGAGACTGAGCCCCTGTGGGAGCGAGCGAAGGCAGGCAGCCCTCTCCAGCAAACAGCCGGGGCGCTGCTGCCCTCGTGACCACGTGGACTCCTCTGTGTTTTCAGGCTTCCATTGACATGTTCAGCCGCAGCACCTATCTTCTTTCTTTCTTTCTTTCTTTCTTTCTTCCTTTTTTTCTTTCTTTCTTTTCTTTCTTTCTTTCTTTCTTTCTTTCTTTCTTTCTTTCTTTCTTTCTTTCTTTCTTTCTTTCTTTGAAGCCCAAGCCCTGCAATGACATCAGTGGGTAAACCTTTTGCTGCCCGCCTTGCCGTGCCAGTCTGACAGGGGTGAGCTTCAGAGCATCTCCTCAAAGTGTTCGTTTGACAGCAGGACGTCTTCCTGCCTGCGTGTCCTGCAGATTTTGTTCTCAACCTTGGTGCCTAGGAAGAAGCAAGGCAGGAGAGTGCTCTTGTGCCCCCTGGGGCTTGGAGCTCTGCAATGGCTTTGGTCTCTCGAGCTGGGCAAAAGGGTAGGCAAAAGAACTGGCCAGGTTACAAAGAGCAAAAAGAAAGAAGGCAAAAATCCCTGCGGCGTCCCCCTGGCCCTCTGGGGTCCAGCAGCCTCCGGAGCTTGCCAGTGGTGCCCAGGCTTGCGCCGGCTTCCCTGGCATCAAGAGCTCATCTCCAGGACTCCCTGAGGAGTCGTGCTGCCACAGGGGAGCCGGGCTTCCAATCCACTTCCACGGCGTCAACACAGCCAGCGTCTCCAGGCTGCCTGCCTGTGATGCGGTGACAACGCCGCCGTGTCATAATGGCCCCTGGCTTGGGCAAGCCCCAGGCTGCCACTTGGCCCTTGGCTGCCGGAGCGGCTGGCTGCCTGGCTGGGAGCTCCTGCCCCGCCGGCAGCCGGGGGAGAAGCGGCAGGGCCAGCGTGCACACAGTGCCATGGCCTCTTCCTGGTGTGCCCACCAGGCCTGAGGTTGGCCCTGCCGCAGGCCTGGTGGCACGCAAGGCCAGCTGCTGTCAGGCCTTGGCTGTCCAGGTGACAGCGGTGTCCTGGTGTGGAGCACGGCTGCTGCAGGCCGGGGGGTGGGGTGTGGGGGCCGCCTGGGGTGGGAATGCAGCAGGGATGATCCCTTGGCCTGCACACTGTGCTGCAGCTGCCCGTGCTGTGGGAGACTGAGCCCCTGTGGGAGCGAGCGAAGGCAGGCAGCCCTCTCCAGCAAACAGCCGGGGCGCTGCTGCCCTCGTGACCACGTGGACTCCTCTGTGTTTTCAGGCTTCCATTGACATGTTCAGCCGCAGCACCTATCTTCTTTCTTTCTTTCTTTCTTTCTTTCTTTCTTCCTTTTTTTCTTTCTTTCTTTCTTTCTTTCTTTCTTTCTTTCTTTCTTTCTTTCTTTCTTTCTTTCTTTCTTTCTTTCTTTCTTTCTTTCTTTCTTTCTTTGAAGCCCAAGCCCTGCAATGACATCAGTGGGTAAACCTTTTGCTGCCCGCCTTGCCGTGCCAGTCTGACAGGGGTGAGCTTCAGAGCATCTCCTCAAAGTGTTCGTTTGACAGCAGGACGTCTTCCTGCCAGCGTGTCCTGCAGATTTTGTTCTCAACCTTGGTGCCTAGGAAGAAGCAAGGCAGGAGAGTGCTCTTGTGCCCCCTGGGGCTTGGAGCTCTGCAATGGCTTTGGTCTCTCGAGCTGGGCAAAAGGGTAGGCAAAAGAACTGGCCAGGTTACAAAGAGCAAAAAGAAAGAAGGCAAAAATCCCTGCAGCGTCCCCCTGGCCCTCTGGCTTCCAGCAGCCTCCGGAGCTTGCCAGTGGTGCCCAGGCTTGCACCGGCTTCCCTGGCATCAAGAGCCCGTCTCCAGGACTCCCTGAGGAGTCGTGCTGCCACAGGGGAGCCGGGCTTCCAATCCACTTCCACGGCGTCAACACAGCCAGCGTCTCCAGGCTGCCTGCCTGTGATGCGGTGACAACGCCGCCATGTCATAATGGCCCCTGGCTTGGGCAAGCCCCAGGCTGCCACTTGGCCCTTGGCTGCAGGAGCAGCTGGCTGCCTGGCTGGGAGCTCCTGCCTCGCCGGCAGCTGGGGGAGAAGCGGCAGGGCCAGCGTGCACACAGTGCCATGGCCTCTTCCTGGTGTGCCCACCAGGCCTGAGGCTGGCCCTGCCGCAGGCCTGGTGGCACGCAAGGCCAGCTGCTGTCAGGCCTTGGCTGTCCAGGTGACAGCGGTGTCCTGGTGTGGAGCACGGCTGCTGCAGGCCGGGGGGTGTGGTGTGGGGGCCGCCTGGGGTGGGAATGCAGCAGGGATGATCCCTTGGCCTGCACACTGTGCTGCAGCTGCCCGTGCTGTGGGAGACAGAGCCCCTGTGGGAGCGAGCGAAGGCAGGCAGCCCTCTCCAGCAAACAGCCGGGGCGCTGCTGCCCTCGTGACCACGTGGACTCCTCTGTGTTTTCAGGCTTCCATTGACATGTTCAGCCGCAGCACCTATCTTCTTTCTTTCTTTCTTTCTTTCTTTCTTTCTTTCTTTCTTTCTTTCTTTCTTTCTTTGAAGCCCAAGCCCTGCAATGACATCAGTGGGTAAACCTTTTTCTGCCCGTCTTGCCGTGCCAGTCTGACAGGGGTGAGCTTCAGAGCATCTCCTCAAAGTGTTCGTTTGACAGCAGGACGTCTTCCTGCCAGCGTGTCCTGCAGATTTTGTTCTCAACCTTGGTGCCTAGGAAGAAGCAAGGCAGGAGAGTGCTCTTGTGCCCCCTGGGGCTTGGAGCTCTGCAATGGCTTTGGTCTCTCGAGCTGGGCAAAAGGGTAGGCAAAAGAACTGGCCAGGTTACAAAGAGCAAAAAGAAAGAAGGCAAAAATCCCTGCGGCGTCCCCCTGGCCCTCTGGGGTCCAGCAGCCTCCGGAGCTTGCCAGTGGTGCCCAGGCTTGCGCCGGCTTCCCTGGCATCAAGAGCCCATCTCCAGGACTCCCTGAGGAGTCGTGCTGCCACAGGGGAGCCGGGCTTCCAATCCACTTCCACGGCGTCAACACAGCCAGCGTCTCCAGGCTGCCTGCCTGTGATGCGGTGACAACGCCGCCGTGTCATAATGGCCCCTGGCTTGGGCAAGCCCCAGGCTGCCACTTGGCCCTTGGCTGCCGGAGCGGCTGGCTGCCTGGCTGGGAGCTCCTGCCCCGCCGGCAGCCGGGGGAGAAGCGGCAGGGCCAGCGTGCACACAGTGCCATGGCCTCTTCCTGGTGTGCCCACCAGGCCTGAGGTTGGCCCTGCCGCAGGTCTGGTGGCACGCAAGGCCAGCTGCTGTCAGGCCTTGGCTGTCCAGGTGACAGCGGTGTCCTGGTGTGGAGCATGGCTGCTGCAGGCCGGGGGGTGGGGTGTGGGGGCCGCCTGGGGTGGGAATGCAGCAGGGATGATCCCTTGGCCTGCACACTGTGCTGCAGCTGCCCATGCTGTGGGAGACTGAGCCCCTGTGGGAGCGAGCGAAGGCAGGCAGCCCTCTCCAGCAAACAGCCGGGGCGCTGCTGCCCTCGTGACCACGTGGACTCCTCTGTGTTTTCAGGCTTCCATTGACATGTTCAGCCGCAGCACATATCTTCTTTCTTTCTTTCTTTCTTTCTTTCTTCCTTTTTTTCTTTCTTTCTTTTCTTTCTTTCTTTCTTTCTTTCTTTCTTTCTTTCTTTCTTTCTTTCTTTCTTTCTTTCTTTCTTTCTTTCTTTCTTTCTTTCTTTCTTTCTTTCTTTCTTTCTTTCTTGCCCAAGCCCTGCAATGACATCAGTGGGTAAACCTTTTGCCGCCCCCCTTGCCGTGCCAGTCTGACAGGGGTGAGCTTCAGAGCATCTCCTCAAAGTGTTCGTTTGACAGCAGGACATCTTCCTGCCAGCGTGTCCTGCAGATTTTGTTCTCAACCTTGGTGCCTAGGAAGAAGCAAGGCAGGAGAGTGCTCTTGTGCCCCCTGGGGCTTGGAGCTCTGCAATGGCTTTGGTCTCTCGAGCTGGGCAAAAGGGTAGGCAAAAGAACTGGCCAGGTTACAAAGAGCAAAAAGAAAGAAGGCAAAAATCCCTGCGGCGTCCCACTGGCCCTCTGGGGTCCAGCAGCCTCCGGAGCTTGCCAGTGGTGCCCAGGCTTGCGCCGGCTTCCCTGGCATCAAGAGCTCATCTCCAGGACTCCCTGAGGAGTCGTGCTGCCACAGGGGAGCCGGGCTTCCAATCCACTTCCACGGCGTCAACACAGCCAGCGTCTCCAGGCTGCCTGCCTGTGATGCGGTGACAACGCCGCCGTGTCATAATGGCCCCTGGCTTGGGCAAGCCCCAGGCTGCCACTTGGCCCTTGGCTGCCGGAGCGGCTGGCTGCCTGGCTGGGAGCTCCTGCCCCGCCGGCAGCCGGGGGAGAAGCGGCAGGGCCAGCGTGCACACAGTGCCATGGCCTCTTCCTGGTGTGCCCACCAGGCCTGAGGTTGGCCCTGCCGCAGGCCTGGTGGCACGCAAGGCCAGCTGCTGTCAGGCCTTGGCTGTCCAGGTGACAGCGGTGTCCTGGTGTGGAGCACGGCTGCTGCAGGCCGGGGGGTGGGGTGTGGGGGCCGCCTGGGGTGGGAATGCAGCAGGGATGATCCCTTGGCCTGCACACTGTGCTGCAGCTGCCCGTGCTGTGGGAGACTGAGCCCCTGTGGGAGCGAGCGAAGGCAGGCAGCCCTCTCCAGCAAACAGCCGGGGCGCTGCTGCCCTCGTGACCACGTGGACTCCTCTGTGTTTTCAGGCTTCCATTGACATGTTCAGCCGCAGCACCTATCTTCTTTCTTTCTTTCTTTCTTTCTTTCTTCCTTTTTTTCTTTCTTTCTTTTCTTTCTTTCTTTCTTTCTTTCTTTCTTTCTTTCTTTCTTTCTTTCTTTCTTTCTTTGAAGCCCAAGCCCTGCAATGACATCAGTGGGTAAACCTTTTTCTGCCCCCCTTGCCGTGCCAGTCTGACAGGGGTGAGCTTCAGAGCATCTCCTCAAAGTGTTCGTTTGACAGCAGGACGTCTTCCTGCCAGCGTGTCCTGCAGATTTTGTTCTCAACCTTGGTGCCTAGGAAGAAGCAAGGCAGGAGAGTGCTCTTGTGCCCCCTGGGGCTTGGAGCTCTGCAATGGCTTTGGTCTCTCGAGCTGGGCAAAAGGGTAGGCAAAAGAACTGGCCAGGTTACAAAGAGCAAAAAGAAAGAAGGCAAAAATCCCTGCAGCGTCCCCCTGGCCCTCTGGCTTCCAGCAGCCTCCGGAGCTTGCCAGTGGTGCCCAGGCTTGCGCCGGCTTCCCTGGCATCAAGAGCCCGTCTCCAGGACTCCCTGAGGAGTCGTGCTGCCACAGGGGAGCCGGGCTTCCAATCCACTTCCACGGCGTCAACACAGCCAGCGTCTCCAGGCTGCCTGCCTGTGATGCGGTGACAACGCCGCCGTGTCATAATGGCCCCTGGCTTGGGCAAGCCCCAGGCTGCCACTTGGCCCTTGGCTGCAGGAGCAGCTGGCTGCCTGGCTGGGAGCTCCTGCCTCGCCGGCAGCTGGGGGAGAAGCGGCAGGGCCAGCGTGCACACAGTGCCATGGCCTCTTCCTGGTGTGCCCACCAGGCCTGAGGCTGGCCCTGCCGCAGGCCTGGTGGCACGCAAGGCCAGCTGCTGTCAGGCCTTGGCTGTCCAGGTGACAGCGGTGTCCTGGTGTGGAGCACGGCTGCTGCAGGCCGGGGGGTGGGGTGTGGGGGCCGCCTGGGGTGGGAATGCAGCAGGGATGATCCCTTGGCCTGCACACTGTGCTGCAGCTGCCTGTGCTGTGGGAGACAGAGCCCCTGTGGGAGCGAGCAAAGGCAGGCAGCCCTCTCCAGCAAACAGCCGGGGCGCTGCTGCCCTCGTGACCACGTGGACTCCTCTGTGTTTTCAGGCTTCCATTGACATGTTCAGCCGCAGCACCTATCTTCTTTCTTTCTTTCTTTCTTTCTTTCTTTCTTTCTTTCTTTCTTTCTTTCTTTCTTTCTTTGAAGCCCAAGCCCTGCAATGACATCAGTGGGTAAACCTTTTTCTGCCCCCCTTGCCGTGCCAGTCTGACAGGGGTGAGCTTCAGAGCATCTCCTCAAAGTGTTCGTTTGACAGCAGGACGTCTTCCTGCCAGCGTGTCCTGCAGATTTTGTTCTCAACCTTGGTGCCTAGGAAGAAGCAAGGCAGGAGAGTGCTCTTGTGCCCCCTGGGGCTTGGAGCTCTGCAATGGCTTTGGTCTCTCGAGCTGGGCAAAAGGGTAGGCAAAAGAACTGGCCAGGTTACAAAGAGCAAAAAGAAAGAAGGCAAAAATCCCTGCGGCGTCCCCCTGGCCCTCTGGGGTCCAGCAGCCTCCGGAGCTTGCCAGTGGTGCCCAGGCTTGCGCCGGCTTCCCTGGCATCAAGAGCCCGTCTCCAGGACTCCCTGAGGAGTCGTGCTGCCACAGGGGAGCCGGGCTTCCAATCCACTTCCACGGCGTCAACACAGCCAGCGTCTCCAGGCTGCCTGCCTGTGATGCGGTGACAACGCCGCCGTGTCATAATGGCCCCTGGCTTGGGCAAGCCCCAGGCTGCCACTTGGCCCTTGGCTGCCGGAGCGGCTGGCTGCCTGGCTGGGAGCTCCTGCCCCGCCGGCAGCCGGGGGAGAAGCGGCAGGGCCAGCGTGCACACAGTGCCATGGCCTCTTCCTGGTGTGCCCACCAGGCCTGAGGTTGGCCCTGCCGCAGGCCTGGTGGCACGCAAGGCCAGCTGCTGTCAGGCCTTGGCTGTCCAGGTGACAGCGGTGTCCTGGTGTGGAGCATGGCTGCTGCAGGCCGGGGGGTGGGGTGTGGGGGCCGCCTGGGGTGGGAATGCAGCAGGGATGATCCCTTGGCCTGCACACTGTGCTGCAGCTGCCCGTGCTGTGGGAGACTGAGCCCCTGTGGGAGCGAGCAAAGGCAGGCAGCCCTCTCCAGCAAACAGCCGGGGCGCTGCTGCCCTCGTGACCACGTGGACTCCTCTGTGTTTTCAGGCTTCCATTGACATGTTCAGCCGCAGCACCTATCTTCTTTCTTTCTTTCTTCCTTTCTTTCTTTCTTCCTTTTTTTCTTTCTTTCTTTCTTTCTTTCTTTCTTTCTTTCTTTCTTTCTTTCTTTCTTTCTTTCTTTCTTTCTTTCTTTCTTTCTTTCTTTCTTTCTTTCTTTCTTTCTTTCTTTCTTTCTTTCTTTCTTTCTTTCTTTCTTTCTTTCTTTCTTTCTTTCTTTCTTTCCCAAGCCCTGCAATGACATCAGTGGGCAAACCTTTTGCTGCCCGCCTTGCCGTGCCAGTCTGACAGGGGTGAGCTTCAGAGCATCTCCTCAAAGTGTTCGTTTGACAGCAGGACGTCTTCCTGCCAGCGTGTCCTGCAGATTTTGTTCTCAACCTTGGTGCCTAGGAAGAAGCAAGGCAGGAGAGTGCTCTTGTGCCCCCTGGGGCTTGGAGCTCTGCAATGGCTTTGGTCTCTCGAGCTGGGCAAAAGGGTAGGCAAAAGAACTGGCCAGGTTACAAAGAGCAAAAAAAAAGAAGGCAAAAATCCCTGCAGCGTCCCCCTGGCCCTCTGGGGTCCAGCAGCCTCCGGAGCTTGCCAGTGGTGCCCAGGCTTGCGCCGGCTTCCCTGGCATCAAGAGCCCGTCTCCAGGACTCCCTGAGGAGTCGTGCTGCCACAGGGGAGCCGGGCTTCCAATCCACTTCCACGGCGTCAACACAGCCAGCGTCTCCAGGCTGCCTGCCTGTGATGCGGTGACAACGCCGCCGTGTCATAATGGCCCCTGGCTTGGGCAAGCCCCAGGCTGCCACTTGGCCCTTGGCTGCAGGAGCAGCTGGCTGCCTGGCTGGGAGCTCCTGCCTCGCCGGCAGCTGGGGGAGAAGCGGCAGGGCCAGCGTGCACACAGTGCCATGGCCTCATCCTGGTGTGCCCACCAGGCCTGAGGCTGGCCCTGCCGCAGGCCTGGTGGCACGCAAGGCCAGCTTCTGTCAGGCCTTGGCTGTCCAGGTGACAGCGGTGTCCTGGTGTGGAGCACGGCTGCTGCAGGCCGGGGGGTGGGGTGTGGGGGCCGCCTGGGGTGGGAATGCAGCAGGGATGATCCCTTGGCCTGCACACTGTGCTGCAGCTGCCCGTGCTGTGGGAGACTGAGCCCCTGTGGGAGCGAGCAAAGGCAGGCAGCCCTCTTCAGCAAACAGCCGGGGCGCTGCTGCCCTCGTGACCACGTGGACTCCTCTGTGTTTTCAGGCTTCCATTGACATGTTCAGCCGCAGCACCTATCTTCTTTCTTTCTTTCTTTCTTTCTTTCTTTCTTTCTTTCTTTCTTTCTTTCTTTCTTTCTTTCTTTGAAGCCCAAGCCCTGCAATGACATCAGTGGGTAAACCTTTTTCTGCCCCCCTTGCCGTGCCAGTCTGACAGGGGTGAGCTTCAGAGCATCTCCTCAAAGTGTTCGTTTGACAGCAGGACGTCTTCCTGCCAGCGTGTCCTGCAGATTTTGTTCTCAACCTTGGTGCCTAGGAAGAAGCAAGGCAGGAGAGTGCTCTTGTGCCCCCTGGGGCTTGCAGCTCTGCAATGGCTTTGGTCTCTCGAGCTGGGCAAAAGGGTAAGCGCAAAGAGCTGGCCAGGTTACAAAGAGCAAAAAGATAGAAGGCAAAAATCCCTGCGGCGTCCCCCTGGCCCTCTGGGGTCCAGCAGCCTCCGGAGCTTGCCAGTGGTGCCCAGGCTTGCGCCGGCTTCCCTGGCATCAAGAGCCCGTCTCCAGGACTCCCTGAGGAGTCGTGCTGCCACAGGGGAGCCGGGCTTCCAATCCACTTTCACGGCGTCAACACAGCCAGCGTCTCCAGGATGCATGCCTGTGATGCGGTGACAACGCCGCCGTGTCATAATGGCCCCTGGCTTGGGCAAGCCCCAGGCTGCCACTTGGCCCTTGGCTGTAGGAGCGGCTGGCTGCCTGGCTGGGAGCTCCTGCCCCGCCGGCAGCTGGGGGAGAAGCGGCAGGGCCAGCGTGCACACAGTGCCATGGCCTCTTCCTGGTGTGCCCACCAGGCCTGAGGCTGGCCCTGCCGCAGGCCTGGTGGCACGCAAGGCCAGCCGCTGTCAGGCCTTGGCTGTCCAGGTGACAGCGGTGTCCTGGTGTGGAGCACGGCTGCTGCAGGCCGGGGGGTGGGGTGTGGGGGCCGCCTGGGGTGGGAATGCAGCAGGGATGATCCCTTGGCCTGCACACTGTGCTGCAGCTGCCCGTGCTGTGGGAGACTGAGCACCTGTGGGAGCGAGCAAAGGCAGGCAGCCCTCTCCAGCAAACAGCCGGGGCGCTGCTGCCCTCGTGACCACGTGGACTCCTCTGTGTTTTCAGGCTTCCATTGACATGTTCAGCCGCAGCACCTATCTTCTTTCTTTCTTTCTTTCTTTCTTTCTTTCTTTCTTTCTTTCTTTCTTTCTTTCTTTCTTTCTTTGAAGCCCAAGCCCTGCAATGACATCAGTGGGTAAACCTTTTTCTGCCCCCCTTGCCGTGCCAGTCTGACAGGGGTGAGCTTCAGAGCATCTCCTCAAAGTGTTCGTTTGACAGCAGGACGTCTTCCTGCCAGCGTGTCCTGCAGATTTTGGTCTCAACCTTGGTGCCTAGGAAGAAGCAAGGCAGGAGAGTGCTCTTGTGCCCCCTGGGGCTTGGAGCTCTGCAATGGCTTTGGTCTCTCGAGCTGGGCAAAAGGGTAGGCAAAAGAACTGGCCAGGTTACAAAGAGCAAAAAGAAAGAAGGCAAAAATCCCTGCGGCATCCCCCTGGCCCTCTGGGGTCCAGCAGCCTCCGGAGCTTGCCAGTGGTGCCCAGGCTTGCGCCGGCTTCCCTGGCATCAAGAGCCCGTCTCCAGGACTCCCTGAGGAGTCGTGCTGCCACAGGGGAGCCGGGCTTCCAATCCACTTCCACGGCGTCAACACAGCCAGCGTCTCCAGGCTGCCTGCCTGTGATGCGGTGACAACGCCGCCGTGTCATAATGGCCCCTGGCTTGGGCAAGCCCCAGGCTGCCACTTGGCCCTTGGCTGCCGGAGCGGCTGGCTGCCTGGCTGGGAGCTCCTGCCCCGCCGGCAGCCGGGGGAGAAGCGGCAGGGCCAGCGTGCACACAGTGCCATGGCCTCTTCCTGGTGTGCCCACCAGGCCTGAGGTTGGCCCTGCCGCAGGCCTGGTGGCACGCAAGGCCAGCTGCTGTCAGGCCTTGGCTGTCCAGGTGACAGCGGTGTCCTGGTGTGGAGCATGGCTGCTGCAGGCCGGGGGGTGGGGTGTGGGGGCCGCCTGGGGTGGGAATGCAGCAGGGATGATCCCTTGGCCTGCACACTGTGCTGCAGCTGCCCGTGCTGTGGGAGACTGAGCCCCTGTGGGAGCGAGCAAAGGCAGGCAGCCCTCTCCAGCAAACAGCCGGGGCGCTGCTGCCCTCGTGACCACGTGGACTCCTCTGTGTTTTCAGGCTTCCATTGACATGTTCAGCCGCAGCACCTATCTTCTTTCTTTCTTTCTTTCTTTCTTTCTTTCTTTCTTTCTTTCTTTCTTTCTTTGAAGCCCAAGCCCTGCAATGACATCAGTGGGTAAACCTTTTTCTGCCCCCCTTGCCGTGCCAGTCTGACAGGGGTGAGCTTCAGAGCATCTCCTCAAAGTGTTCGTTTGACAGCAGGACGTCTTCCTGCCAGCGTGTCCTGCAGATTTTGTTCTCAACCTTGGTGCCTAGGAAGAAGCAAGGCAGGAGAGTGCTCTTGTGCCCCCTGGGGCTTGGAGCTCTGCAATGGCTTTGGTCTCTCGAGCTGGGCAAAAGGGTAGGCAAAAGAACTGGCCAGGTTACAAAGAGCAAAAAGAAAGAAGGCAAAAATCCCTGCGGCGTCCCCCTGGCCCTCTGGGGTCCAGCAGCCTCCGGAGCTTGCCAGTGGTGCCCAGGCTTGCGCCGGCTTCCCTGGCATCAAGAGCCCGTCTCCAGGCCTCCCTGAGGAGTCGTGCTGCCACAGGGGAGCCGGGCTTCCAATCCACTTCCACGGCGTCAACACAGCCAGCGTCTCCAGGCTGCCTGCCTGTGATGCGGTGACAATGCCGCCGTGTCATAATGGCCCCTGGCTTGGGCAAGCCCCAGGCTGCCACTTGGCCCTTGGCTGCAGGAGCGGCTGGCTGCCTGGCTGGGAGCTCCTGCCCCGCCGGCAGCCGGGGGAGAAGCGGCAGGGCCAGCGTGCACACAGTGCCATGGCCTCTTCCTGGTGTGCCCACCAGGCCTGAGGTTGGCCCTGCCGCAGGCCTGGTGGCACGCAAGGCCAGCTGCTGTCAGGCCTTGGCTGTCCAGGTGACAGCGGTGTCCTGGTGTGGAGCACGGCTGCTGCAGGCCGGGGGGTGGGGTGTGGGGGCCGCCTGGGGTGGGAATGCAGCAGGGATGATCCCTTGGCCTGCACACTGTGCTGCAGCTGCCCGTGCTGTGGGAGACTGAGCCCCTGTGGGAGCGAGCAAAGGCAGGCAGCCCTCTCCAGCAAACAGCCGGGGCGCTGCTGCCCTCGTGACCACGTGGACTCCTCTGTGTTTTCAGGCTTCCATTGACATGTTCAGCCGCAGCACCTATCTTCTTTCTTTCTTTCTTTCTTTCTTTCTTCCTTTTTTTCTTTCTTTCTTTTCTTTCTTTCTTTCTTTCTTTCTTTCTTTCTTTCTTTCTTTCTTTCTTTCTTTCTTTCTTTCTTTCTTTCTTTCTTTTTTTCTATCTTTCTTTCTTTCTTTCTTTCTTTCTTTCTTTCTTTCTTTCTTTCTTTCTTTCTTTCTTTCCCAAGCCCTGCAATGACATCAGTGGGTAAACCTTTTTCTGCCCCCCTTGCCGTGCCAGTCTGACAGGGGTGAGCTTCAGAGCATCTCCTCAAAGTGTTCGTTTGACAGCAGGACGTCTTCCTGCCAGCGTGTCCTGCAGATTTTGTTCTCAACCTTGGTGCCTAGGAAGAAGCAAGGCAGGAGAGTGCTCTTGTGCCCCCTGGGGCTTGGAGCTCTGCAATGGCTTTGGTCTCTCGAGCTGGGCAAAAGGGTAGGGAAAAGAACTGGCCAGGTTACAGAGAGCAAAAAGAAAGAAGGCAAAAATCCCTGCGGCGTCCCCCTGGCCCTCTGGGGTCCAGCAGCCTCCGGAGCTTGCCAGTGGTGCCCAGGCTTGCGCCGGCTTCCCTGGCATCAAGAGCCCGTCTCCAGGACTCCCTGAGGAGTCGTGCTGCCACAGGGGAGCCGGGCTTCCAATCCACGTCCGCGGCGTCAACACAGCCAGCGTCTCCAGGCTGCCTGCCTGTGATGCGGTGACAACGCCGCCGTGTCATAATGGCCCCTGGCTTGGGCAAGCCCCAGGCTGCCACTTGGCCCTTGGCTGCAGGAGCAGCTGGCTGCCTGGCTGGGAGCTCCTGCCTCACCGGCAGCTGGGGGAGAAGCGGCAGGGCCAGCGTGCACACAGTGCCATGGCCTCTTCCTGGTGTGCCCACCAGGCCTGAGGCTGGCCCTGCCGCAGGCCTGGTGGCACGCAAGGCCAGCTGCTGTCAGGCCTTGGCTGTCCAGGTGACAGCGGTGTCCTGGTGTGGAGCACGGCTGCTGCAGGCCGGGGGGTGGGGTGTGGGGGCCGCCTGGGGTGGGAATGCAGCAGGGATGATCCCTTGGCCTGCACACTGTGCTGCAGCTGCCCGTGCTGTGGGAGACAGAGCCCCTGTGGGAGCGAGCAAAGGCAGGCAGCCCTCTCCAGCAAACAGCCGGGGCGCTGCTGCCCTCGTGACCACGTGGACTCCTCTGTGTTTTCAGGCTTCCTTTGACATGTTCAGTCGCAGCACCTATCTTCTTTCTTTCTTTCTTTCTTTCTTTCTTTCTTTCTTTCTTTCTTTCTTTCTTTCTTTCTTTCTTTGAAGCCCAAGCCCTGCAATGACATCAGTGGGTAAACCTTTTTCTGCCCCCCATTGCCGTGCCAGTCTGACAGGGGTGAGCTTCAGAGCATCTCCTCAAAGTGTTCGTTTGACAGCAGGACGTCTTCCTGCCAGCGTGTCCTGCAGATTTTGTTCTCAACCTTGGTGCCTAGGAAGAAGCAAGGCAGGAGAGTGCTCTTGTGCCCCCTGGGGCTTGCAGCTCTGCAATGGCTTTGGTCTCTCGAGCTGGGCAAAAGGGTAGGCAAAAGAACTGGCCAGGTTACAAAGAGCAAAAAGAAAGAAGGCAAAAATCCCTGCGGCGTCCCCCTGGCCCTCTGGGGTCCAGCAGCCTCCGGAGCTTGCCAGTGGTGCCCAGGCTTGCGCCGGCTTCCCTGGCATCAAGAGCCCGTCTCCAGGACTCCCTGAGGAGTCGTGCTGCCACAGGGGAGCCGGGCTTCCAATCCACTTCCACGGCGTCAACACAGCCAGCGTCTCCAGGCTGCCTGCCTGTGATGCGGTGACAACGCCGCCGTGTCATAATGGCCCCTGGCTTGGGCAAGCCCCAGGCTGCCACTTGGCCCTTGGCTGCCGGAGCGGCTGGCTGCCTGGCTGGGAGCTCCTGCCCCGCCGGCAGCCGGGGGAGAAGCGGCAGGGCCAGCGTGCACACAGTGCCATGGCCTCTTCCTGGTGTGCCCACCAGGCCTGAGGTTGGCCCTGCCGCAGGCCTGGTGGCACGCAAGGCCAGCTGCTGTCAGGCCTTGGCTGTCCAGGTGACAGCGGTGTCCTGGTGTGGAGCACGGCTGCTGCAGGCCGGGGGGTGGGGTGTGGGGGCCGCCTGGGGTGGGAATGCAGCAGGGATGATCCCTTGGCCTGCACACTGTGCTGCAGCTGCCCGTGCTGTGGGAGGCTGAGCCCCTGTGGGAGCGAGCAAAGGCAGGCAGCCCTCTCCAGCAAACAGCCGGGGCGCTGCTGCCCTCGTGACCACGTGGACTCCTCTGTGTTTTCAGGCTTCCATTGACATGTTCAGCCGCAGCACCTATCTTCTTTCTTTCTTTCTTTCTTTCTTTCTTCCTTTTTTTCTTTCTTTCTTTCTTTCTTTCTTTCTTTCTTTCTTTCTTTCTTTCTTTCTTTCTTTCTTTCTTTCTTTCTTTGAAGCCCAAGCCCTGCAATGACATCAGTGGGTAAACCTTTTTCTGCCCCCCTTGCCGTGCCAGTCTGACAGGGGTGAGCTTCAGAGCATCTCCTCAAAGTGTTCGTTTGACAGCAGGACCTCTTCCTGCCAGCGTGTCCTGCAGATTTTGTTCTCAACCTTGGTGCCTAGGAAGAAGCAAGGCAGGAGAGTGCTCTTGTGCCCCCTGGGGCTTGGAGCTCTGCAATGGCTTTGGTCTCTCGAGCTGGGCAAAAGGGTAGGCAAAAGAACTGGCCAGGTTACAAAGAGCAAAAAGAAAGAAGGCAAAAATCCCTGCGGCGTCCCCCTGGCCCTCTGGGGTCCAGCAGCCTCCGGAGCTTGCCAGTGGTGTCCAGGCTTGCGCCGGCTTCCCTGGCATCAAGATCCCGTCTCCAGGCCTCCCTGAGGAGTCGTGCTGCCACAGGGGAGCCGGGCTTCCAATCCACTTCCACGGCGTCAACACAGCCAGCGTCTCCAGGCTGCCTGCCTGTGATGCGGTGACAATGCCGCCGTGTCATAATGGCCCCTGGCTTGGGCAAGCCCCAGGCTGCCACTTGGCCCTTGGCTGCAGGAGCGGCTGGCTGCCTGGCTGGGAGCTCCTGCCCCGCCGGCAGCCAGGGGAGAAGCGGCAGGGCCAGCGTGCACACAGTGCCATGGCCTCTTCCTGGTGTGCCCACCAGGCCTGAGGTTGGCCCTGCCGCAGGCCTGGTGGCACGCAAGGCCAGCTGCTGTCAGGCCTTGGCTGTCCAGGTGACAGCGGTGTCCTGGTGTGGAGCACGGCTGCTCCAGGACGGGGGGTGGGGTGTGGGGGCCGCCTGGGGTGGGAATGCAGCAGGGATGATCCCTTGGCCTGCACACTGTGCTGCAGCTGCCCGTGCTGTGGGAGACTGAGCCCCTGTGGGAGCGAGCGAAGGCAGGCAGCCCTCTCCAGCAAACAGCCGGGGCGCTGCTGCCCTCGTGACCACGTGGACTCCTCTGTGTTTTCAGGCTTCCATTGACATGTTCAGCCGCAGCACCTATCTTCTTTCTTTCTTTCTTCCTTTCTTTCTTTCTTTCTTTCTCTCTTTCTTTCTTTCTTTCTTTCTTTCTTTCTTTCTTTCTTTCTTTCTTTCTTTCTTTCTTTCTTTCTTTCTTTCTTTCTTTCTTTCTTTCCCAAGCCCTGCAATGACATCAGTGGGTAAACCTTTTGCTGCCCGCCTTGCCGTGCCAGTCTGACAGGGGTGAGCTTCAGAGCATCTCCTCAAAGTGTTCGTTTGACAGCAGGACGTCTTCCTGCCAGCGTGTCCTGCAGATTTTGTTCTCAACCTTGGTGCCTAGGAAGAAGCAAGGCAGGAGAGTGCTCTTGTGCCCCCTGGGGCTTGGAACTCTGCAATGGCTTTGGTCTCTCGAGCTGGGCAAAAGGGTAGGCAAAAGAACTGGCCAGGTTACAAAGAGCAAAAAGAAAGAAGGCAAAAATCCCTGCGGTGTCCCCCTGGCCCTCTGGGGTCCAGCAGCCTCCGGAGCTTGCCAGTGGTGCCCAGGCTTGCGCCGGCTTCCCTGGCATCAAGAGCCCGTCTCCAGGACTCCCTGAGGAGTCGTGCTGCCACAGGGGAGCCGGGCTTCCAATCCACTTCCACGGCGTCAACACAGCCAGCGTCTCCAGGCTGCCTGCCTGTGATGCGGTGACAACGCCGCCGTGTCATAATGGCCCCTGGCTTGGGCAAGCCCCAGGCTGCCACTTGGCCCTTCGCTGCAGGAGCAGCTGGCTGCCTGGCTGGGAGCTCCTGCCTCGCCAGCAGCTGGGGGAGAAGCGGCAGGGCCAGCGTGCACACAGTGCCATGGCCTCTTCCTGGTGTGCCCACCAGACCTGAGGCTGGCCCTGCCGCAGGCCTGGTGGCACGCAAGGCCAGCTGCTGTCAGGCCTTGGCTGTCCAGGTGACAGCGGTGTCCTGGTGTGGAGCACGGCTGCTGCAGGCCGGGGGGTGGGGTGTGGGGGCCGCCTGGGGTGGGAATGCAGCAGGGATGATCCCTTGGCCTGCACACTGTGCTGCAGCTGCCCGTGCTGTGGGAGACAGAGCCCCTGTGGGAGCGAGCAAAGGCAGGCAGCCCTCTCCAGCAAACAGCCGGGGCGCTGCTGCCCTCGTGACCACGTGGACTCCTCTGTGTTTTCAGGCTTCCATTGACATGTTCAGCCGCAGCACCTATCTTCTCTCTTTCTTTCTTTCTTTCTTTCTTTCTTTCTTTCTTTCTTTTTTTCTTTCTTTCTTTCTTTCTTTCTTTCTTTCTTTCTTTCTTTCTTTCTTTCTTTCTTTGAAGCCCAAGCCCTGCAATGACATCAGTGGGTAAACCTTTTTCTGCCCCCCTTGCCGTGCCAGTCTGACAGGGGTGAGCTTCAGAGCATCTCCTCAAAGTGTTCGTTTGACAGCAGGACGTCTTCCTGCCAGCGTGTCCTGCAGATTTTGTTCTCAACCTTGGTGCCTAGGAAGAAGCAAGGCAGGAGAGTGCTCTTGTGCCCCCTGGGGCTTGGAGCTCTGCAATGGCTTTGGTCTCTCGAGCTGGGCAAAAGGGTAGGCAAAAGAACTGGCCAGGTTACAAAGAGCAAAAAGAAAGAAGGCAAAAATCCCTGCGGCGTCCCCCTGGCCCTCTGGGGTCCAGCAGCCTCCGGAGCTTGCCAGTGGTGCCCAGGCTTGCACCGGCTTCCCTGGCATCAAGAGCCCGTCTCCAGGACTCCCTGAGGAGTCGTGCTGCCACAGGGGAGCCGGGCTTCCAATCCACTTCCACGGCGTCAACACAGCCAGCGTCTCCAGGCTGCCTGCCTGTGATGCGGTGACAACGCCGCCGTGTCATAATGGCCCCTGGCTTGGGCAAGCCCCAGGCTGCCACTTGGCCCTTGGCTGCCGGAGCGGCTGGCTGCCTGGCTGGGAGCTCCTGCCCCGCCGGCAGCCGGGGGAGAAGCGGCAGGGCCAGCGTGCACACAGTGCCATGGCCTCTTCCTGGTGTGCCCACCAGGCCTGAGGTTGGCCCTGCCGCAGGCCTGGTGGCACGCAAGGCCAGCTGCTGTCAGGCCTTGGCTGTCCAGGTGACAGCGGTGTCCTGGTGTGGAGCATGGCTGCTGCAGGCCGGGGGGTGGGGTGTGGGGGCCGCCTGGGGTGGGAATGCAGCAGGGATGATCCCTTGGCCTGCACACTGTGCTGCAGCTGCCCGTGCTGTGGGAGACTGAGCCCCTGTGGGAGCGAGCAAAGGCAGGCAGCCCTCTCCAGCAAACAGCCGGGGCGCTGCTGCCCTCGTGACCACGTGGACTCCTCTGTGTTTTCAGGCTTCCATTGACATGTTCAGCCGCAGCACCTATCTTCTTTCTTTCTTTCTTTCTTTCTTTCTTCCTTTTTTTTCTTTCTTTCTTTCTTTCTTTCTTTCTTTCTTTCTTTCTTTCTTTCTTTCTTTCTTTCTTTCTTTCTTTCTTTCTTTCTTTCTTTCTTTCTTTCTTTCTTTCTTTCTTTCTTTCTTTCTTTCCTTCTTGCCCCAGCCCTGCAATGACATCAGTGGGTAAACCTTTTGCTGCCCGCCTTGCCGTGCCAGTCTGACAGGGGTGAGCTTCAGAGCATCTCCTCAAAGTGTTCGTTTGACAGCAGGACGTCTTCCTGCCAGCGTGTCCTGCAGATTTTGTTCTCAACCTTGGTGCCTAGGAAGAAGCAAGGCAGGAGAGTGCTCTTGTGCCCCCTGGGGCTTGGAGCTCTGCAATGGCTTTGGTCTCTCGAGCTGGGCAAAAGGGTAGGCAAAAGAACTGGCCAGGTTACAAAGAGCAAAAAGAAAGAAGGCAAAAATCCCTGCGGCGTCCCCCTGGCCCTCTGGGGTCCAGCAGCCTCCGGAGCTTGCCAGTGGTGCCCAGGCTTGCGCCGCCTTCCCTGGCATCAAGAGCCCATCTCCAGGACTCCCTGAGGAGTCGTGCTGCCACAGGGGAGCCGGGCTTCCAATCCACTTCCACGGCGTCAACACAGCCAGCGTCTCCAGGCTGCCTGCCTGTGATGCGGTGACAACGCCGCCGTGTCATAATGGCCCCTGGCTTGGGCAAGCCCCAGGCTGCCACTTGGCCCTTGGCTGCAGGAGCGGCTGGCTGCCTGGCTGGGAGCTCCTGCCTCGCCGGCAGCTGGGGGAGAAGCGGCAGGGCCAGCGTGCACACAGTGCCATGGCCTCTTCCTGGTGTGCCCACCAGGCCTGAGGCTGGCCCTGCCGCAGGCCTGGTGGCACGCAAGGCCAGCTGCTGTCAGGCCTTGGCTGTCCAGGTGACAGCGGTGTCCTGGTGTGGAGCACGGCTGCTGCAGGCCGGGGGGTGGGGTGTGGGGGCCGCCTGGGGTGGGAATGCAGCAGGGATGATCCCTTGGCCTGCACACTGTGCTGCAGCTGCCCATGCTGTGGGAGACAGAGCCCCTGTGGGAGCGAGCGAAGGCAGGCAGCCCTCTCCAGCAAACAGCCGGGGCGCTGCTGCCCTCGTGACCACGTGGACTCCTCTGTGTTTTCAGGCTTCCATTGACATGTTCAGCCGCAGCACCTATCTTCTTTCTTTCTTTCTTTCTTTCTTTCTTTCTTTCTTTCTTTCTTTCTTTCTTTCTTTCTTTCTTTCTTTTCTTTCTTTCTTTCTTTGAAGCCCAAGCCCTGCAATGACATCAGTGGGTAAACCTTTTTCTGCCCCCCTTGCCGTGCCAGTCTGACAGGGGTGAGCTTCAGAGCATCTCCTCAAAGTGTTCGTTTGACAGCAGGACGTCTTCCTGCCAGCGTGTCCTGCAGATTTTGTTCTCAACCTTGGTGCCTAGGAAGAAGCAAGGCAGGAGAGTGCTCTTGTGCCCCCTGGGGCTTGCAGCTCTGCAATGGCTTTGGTCTCTCGAGCTGGGCAAAAGGGTAGGCAAAAGAACTGGCCAGGTTACAAAGAGCAAAAAGAAAGAAGGCAAAAATCCCTGCGGCGTCCCCCTGGCCCTCTGGGGTCCAGCAGCCTCCGGAGCTTGCCAGTGGTGCCCAGGCTTGCGCCGGCTTCCCTGGCATCAAGAGCCCGTCTCCAGGCCTCCCTGAGGAGTCGTGCTGCCACAGGGGAGCCGGGCTTCCAATCCACTTCCACGGCGTCAACACAGCCAGCGTCTCCAGGCTGCCTGCCTGTGATGCGGTGACAACGCCGCCGTGTCATAATGGCCCCTGGCTTGGGCAAGCCCCAGGCTGCCACTTGGCCCTTGGCTGCAGGAGCAGCTGGCTGCCTGGCTGGGAGCTCCTGCCTCGCCGGCAGCTGGGGGAGAAGCGGCAGGACCAGCGTGCACACAGTGCCATGGCCTCTTCCTGGTGTGCCCACCAGGCCTGAGGCTGGCCCTGCCGCAGGCCTGGTGGCACGCAAGGCCAGCTGCTGTCAGGCCTTGGCTGTCCAGGTGACAGCGGTGTCCTGGTGTGGAGCACGGCTGCTGCAGGCCGGGGGGTGGGGTGTGGGGGCCGCCTGGGGTGGGAATGCAGCAGGGATGATCCCTTGGCCTGCACACTGTGCTGCAGCTGCCCGTGCTGTGGGAGACAGAGCCCCTGTGGGAGCGAGCAAAGGCAGGCAGCCCTCTCCAGCAAACAGCCGGGGCGCTGCTGCCCTCGTGACCACGTGGACTCCTCTGTGTTTTCAGGCTTCCATTGACATGTTCAGCCGCAGCACCTATCTTCTTTCTTTCTTTCTTTCTTTCTTTCTTTCTTTCTTTCTTTCTTTCTTTCTTTCTTTCTTTGAAGCCCAAGCCCTGCAATGACATCAGTGGGTAAACCTTTTTCTGCCCCCCTTGCCGTGCCAGTCTGACAGGGGTGAGCTTCAGAGCATCTCCTCAAAGTGTTCGTTTGACAGCAGGACGTCTTCCTGCCAGCGTGTCCTGCAGATTTTGTTCTCAACCTTGGTGCCTAGGAAGAAGCAAGGCAGGAGAGTGCTCTTGTGCCCCCTGGGGCTTGGAGCTCTGCAATGGCTTTGGTCTCTCGAGCTGGGCAAAAGGGTAGGCAAAAGAACTGGCCAGGTTACAAAGAGCAAAAAGAAAGAAGGCAAAAATCCCTGCGGCGTCCCCCTGGCCCTCTGGGGTCCAGCAGCCTCTGGAGCTTGCCAGTGGTGCCCAGGCTTGCGCCGGCTTCCCTGGCATCAAGAGCCCGTCTCCAGGACTCCCTGAGGAGTCGTGCTGCCACAGGGGAGCCGGGCTTCCAATCCACTTCCACGGCGTCAACACAGCCAGCGTCTCCAGGCTGCCTGCCTGTGATGCGGTGACAACGCCGCCGTGTCATAATGGCCCCTGGCTTGGGCAAGCCCCAGGCTGCCACTTGGCCCTTGGCTGCCGGAGCGGCTGGCTGCCTGGCTGGGAGCTCCTGCCCCGCCGGCAGCCGGGGAAGAAGCGGCAGGGCCAGCGTGCACACAGTGCCATGGCCTCTTCCTGGTGTGCCCACCAGGCCTGAGGTTGGCCCTGCCGCAGGGCCTGGTGGCACGCAAGGCCAGCTGCTGTCAGGCCTTGGCTGTCCAGGTGACAGCGGTGTCCTGGTGTGGAGCATGGCTGCTGCAGACCAGGGGGGTGGGGTGTGGGGGCCGCCTGGGGTGGGAATGCAGCAGGGATGATCCCTTGGCCTGCACACTGTGCTGCAGCTGCCCGTGCTGTGG
>JAXCHO010000752.1:45000-50210 GCA_036630365.1 Acanthiza pusilla
GACTCCTCTGTGTTTTCAGGCTTCCATTGACATGTTCAGCGCAGCACCTATCTTCTTTCTTTCTTTCTTTCTTTCTTTCTTTCTTTCTTTCCTTTTTTCTTTCTTTTCTTTCTTTCTTTCTTTCTTTCTTTCTTTCTTTCTTTCTTTCTTTCTTTCTTTTTCTTTCTTTCTTTGAAGCCCAAGCCCTGCAATGACATCAGTGGGTAAACCTTTTTCTGCCCCCCTTGCCGTGCCAGTCTGACAGGGGTGAGCTTCAGAGCATCTCCTCAAAGTGTTCGTTTGACAGCAGGACGTCTTCCTGCCCGCGTGTCCTGCAGATTTTGTTCTCAACCTTGGTGCCTAGGAAGAAGCAAGGCAGGAGAGTGCTCTTGTGCCCCCTGGGGCTTGCAGCTCTGCAATGGCTTTGGTCTCTCGAGCTGGGGCAAAAGGGTAGGCAAAAGAACTGGCCAGGTTACAAAGAGCAAAAAGAAAGAAGGCAAAAATCCCTGCAGCGTTCCCCTGGCCCTCTGGGGTCCAGCAGCCTCCGGAGCTTGCCAGTGGTGCCCAGGCTTGCGCCGGCTTCCCTGGCATCAAGAGCCCGTCTCCAGGACTCCCTGAGGAGTCGTGCTGCCACAGGGGAGCCGGGCTTCCAATCCACTTCCACGGCGTCAACACAGCCAGCGTCTCCAGGCTGCCTGCCTGTGATGCGGTGACAACGCCGCCGTGTCATAATGGCCCCTGGCTTGGGCAAGCCCCAGGCTGCCACTTGGCCCTTGGCTGCCGGAGCGGCTGGCTGCCTGGCTGGGAGCTCCTGCCCCGCCGGCAGCCGGGGAAGAAGCGGCAGGGCCAGCGTGCACACAGTGCCATGGCCTCTTCCTGGTGTGCCCACCAGGCCTGAGGTTGGCCCTGCCGCAGGCCTGGTGGCACGCAAGGCCAGCTGCTGTCAGGCCTTGGCTGTCCAGGTGACAGCGGTGTCCTGGTGTGGAGCATGGCTGCTGCAGGCCGGGGGGTGGGGTGTGGGGGCCGCCTGGGTGGGAATGCAGCAGGGATGATCCCTTGGCCTGCACACTGTGCTGCAGCTGCCCGTGCTGTGGGAGACTGAGCCCCTGTGGGAGCGAGCGAAGGCAGGCAGCCCTCTCCAGCAAACAGCCGGGGCGCTGCTGCCCTCGTGACCACGTGGACTCCTCTGTGTTTTCAGGCTTCCATTGACATGTTCAGCCGCAGCACCTATCTTCTTTCTTTCTTTCTTCCTTTCTTTCTTTCTTTCTTCTCTCTTTCTTTCTTTCTTTCTTTTTTCTTTCTTTCTTTCTTTCTTTCTTCTTTCTTTCTTTCTTTCATTCTTTCTTTCTTTCTTTCTTTCTTTCCCAAGCCCTGCAATGACATCAGTGGGTAAACCTTTTGCTGCCGCCTTGCCGTGCCAGTCTGACAGGGGTGAGCTTCAGAGCATCTCCTCAAAGTGTTCGTTTGACAGCAGGACGTCTTCCTGCCAGCGTGTCCTGCAGATTTTGTTCTCACCTTGGTGCCTAGGAAGAAGCAAGGCAGGAGAGTGCTCTTGTGCCCCCTGGGCTTGGAGCTCTGCAATGCTTTGGTCTCTCGAGCTGGGCAAAAGGGTAGGCAAAAGAACTGGCCAGGTTACAAAGAGCAAAAGAAAGAAGGCAAAAATCCCTGCGGTGTCCCCTGGCCCTCTGGGGTCCAGCAGCCTCCGGAGCTTGCCAGTGGTGCCCAGGCTTGCGCCGGCTTCCCTGGCATCAAGAGCCCGTCTCCAGGACTCCCTGAGGAGTCGTGCTGCCACAGGGAGCCGGGCTTCCAATCCACTTCCACGGCGTCAACACAGCCAGCGTCTCCAGGCTGCCTGCCTGTGATGCGGTGACAACGCCGCCGTGTCATAATGGCCCCTGCTTGGGCAAGCCCCAGGCTGCCACTTGGCCCTTGGCTGCAGGAGCAGCTGGCTGCCTGGCTGGGAGCTCCTGCCTCGCCAGCAGCTGGGGGAGAAGCGGCAGGGCCAGCGTGCACACAGTGCCATGGCCTCTTCCTGGTGTGCCCACCAGACTGAGGCTGGCCCTGCCGCAGGCCTGGTGGCACGCAAGGCCAGCTGCTGTCAGGCCTGGCTGTCCAGGTGACAGCGGTGTCCTGGTGTGGAGCACGGCTGCTGCAGGCCGGGGGTGGGGTGTGGGGGCCGCCTGGGGTGGGAATGCAGCAGGGATGATCCCTTGGGCCTGCACACTGTGCTGCAGCTGCCCGGTGCTGTGGGAGACAGAGCCCCTGTGGGAGCGAGCAAAGGCAGGCAGCCCTCTCCAGCAAACAGCCGGGGCGCTGCTGCCCTCGTGACCACGTGACTCCTCTGTGTTTTCAGGCTTCCATTGACATGTTCAGCCGCAGCACCTATCTTCTCTCTTTCTTTCTTTCTTTCTTTCTTTCTTTCTTCTTTCTTTCTTTTTTTCTTTCTTTCTTTCTTTCTTTCTTTTTTTTTCTTTCTTTCTTTCTTCCTTTCTTTCTTTCTTTCTTTCTTTCTTTCTTTCTTTCTTTTCTTTCTTTCTTTCTTTCTTTCTTTCTTTCTTTCTTTCCTTCTTGCCCCAGCCCTGCAATGACATCAGTGGGTAAACCTTTGCTGCCCGCCTTGCCGTGCCAGTCTGACAGGGGTGAGCTTCAGAGCATCTCCTCAAAGTGTTCGTTTGACAGCAGGACGTCTTCCTGCCAGCGTGTCCTGCAGATTTTGTTCTCAACCTTGGTGCCTAGGAAGAAGCAAGGCAGGAGAGTGCTCTTGTGCCCCTGGGGCTTGGAGCTCTGCAATGGCTTTGGTCTCTCGAGCTGGGCAAAAGGGTAGGCAAAAGAACTGGCCAGGTTACAAAGAGCAAAAAGAAAGAAGGCAAAAATCCCTGCGGTGTCCCCTGGCCCTCTGGGGTCCAGCAGCCTCCGGAGCTTGCCAGTGGTGCCAGGCTTGCGCCTGGCTTCCCTGGCATCAAGAGCCCGTCTCCAGGACTCCCTGAGGAGTCGTGCTGCCACAGGGGAGCCGGGCTTCCAATCCACTTCCACGGCGTCAACACAGCCAGCGTCTCCAGGCTGCCTGCCTGTGATGCGTGGACAACGCCGCCGTGTCATAATGGCCCCTGGCTTGGGCAAGCCCCAGGCTGCCACTTGGCCCTTGGCTGCCGGAGCAGCTGGCTGCCTGGCTGGGAGCTCTGCCCCGCCGGCAGCCGGGAAGAAGCGGCAGGGCCAGCGTGCACACAGTGCCATGGCCTCTTCCTGGTGTGCCCACCAACCCTGAGGCTGGCCCTGCCGCAGGCCTGGTGGCACGCAAGGCCAGCTGCTGTCAGGCCTTGGCTGTCCAGGTGACAGCGGTGTCCTGGTGTGGAGCCCGGCTGCTGCAGGCCGGGGGTGGGGTGTGGGGGGCCGCCTGGGGTGGGAATGCAGCAGGGATGATCCCTTGGCCTGCACACTGTGCTGCAGCTGCCCGTGCTGTGGGAGACAGAGCCCTGTGGAGCGAGCGAAGCAGGCAGCCCTCTCCAGCAAACAGCCGGGGCGCTGCTGCCCTCGTGACCACGTGGACTCCTCTGTGTTTTCAGGCTTCCATTGACATGTTCAGCCGCAGCACCTATCTTCTCTCTTTCTTTCTTTCTTTCTTTCTTTCTTTCTTTCTTTCTTTTTTTTTTTCTTTCTTTCTTTCTTTCTTTCTTTCTTTCTTTCTTTCTTTCTTTCTTTCTTTTTCTTTCTTTCTTTTTCTTTCTTTCTTTCTTTCTTTCTTTCTTTTCTTTCTTTCTTTCTTTCTTTCTTTCTTTCTTTCCTTCTTGCCCCAGCCCTGCAATGACATCAGTGGGTAAACCTTTTGCTGCCCGCCTTGCCGTGCCAGTCTGACAGGGGTGAGCTTCAGAGCATCTCCTCAAAGTGTTCGTTTGACAGCAGGACGTCTTCCTGCCAGCGTGTCCTGCAGATTTTGTTCTCAACCTTGGTGCCTAGGAAGAAGCAAGGCAGGAGAGTGCTCTTGTGCCCCCTGGGGCTTGGAGCTCTGCAATGGCTTTGGTCTCTCGAGCTGGGCAAAAGGGTAGGCAAAAGAACTGGCCAGGTTACAAAGAGCAAAAAGAAAGAAGGCAAAAATCCCTGCGGCGTCCCCCTGGCCCTCTGGGGTCCAGCAGCCTCCGGAGCTTGCCAGTGGTGCCCAGGCTTGCGCCGGCTTCCCTGGCATCAAGAGCCCATCTCCAGGACTCCCTGAGGAGTCGTGCTGCCACAGGGGAGCCGGGCTTCCAATCCACTTCCACGGCGTCAACACAGCCAGCGTCTCCAGGCTGCCTGCCTGTGATGCGGTGACAACGCCGCCGTGTCATAATGGCCCTGGCTTGGGCAAGCCCCAGGCTGCCACTTGGCCCTTGGCTGCAGGAGCGGCTGGCTGCCTGGCTGGGAGCTCCTGCCTCGCCGGCAGCTGGGAGAAGCGGCAGGGCCAGCGTGCACACAGTGCCATGGCCTCTTCCTGGTGTGCCCACCAGGCCTGAGGCTGGCCCTGCCGCAGGCCTGGTGGCACGCAAGGCCAGCTGCTGTCAGGCCTTGGCTGTCCAGGTGACAGCGGTGTCCTGGTGTGGAGCACGGCTGCTGCAGGCCGGGGGGTGGGGTGTGGGGGCCGCCTGGGGTGGGAATGCAGCAGGGATGATCCCTTGGCCTGCACACTGTGCTGCAGCTGCCCGTGCTGTGGGAGACTGAGCCCCTGTGGGAGCGAGCGAAGGCAGGCAGCCCTCTCCAGCAAACAGCCGGGGCGCTGCTGCCCTCGTGACCACGTGGACTCCTCTGTGTTTTCAGGCTTCCATTGACATGTTCAGCCGCAGCACCTATCTTCTTTCTTTCTTTCTTTCTTTCTTTCTTTCTTTCTTTCTTTCTTTCTTTCTTTCTTTTCTTTCTTTCTTGAAGCCCAAGCCCTGCAATGACATCAGTGGGTAAACCTTTTTTCTGCCCCCCTTGCCGTGCCAGTCTGACAGGGGTGAGCTTCAGAGCATCTCCTCAAAGTGTTCGTTTGACAGCAGGACGTCTTCCTGCCAGCGTGTCCTGCAGATTTTGTTCTCAACCTTGGTGCCTAGGAAGAAGCAAGGCAGGAGAGTGCTCTTGTGCCCCCTGGGGCTTGCTGCTCTGCAACGGCTTTGGTCTCTCGAGCTGGGCAAAGGGTAGGCAAAAGAACTGGCCAGGTTACAAAGAGCAAAAAGAAAGAAGGCAAAAATCCCTGCGGCGTCCCCCTGGCCCTCTGGGGTCCA
>JAXCHO010000753.1:0-25896 GCA_036630365.1 Acanthiza pusilla
TGTCAGGAGCGTGGCCGTAGGGAGCGCAAGGCTCAGCTGCGCTCGGGGGAGGGGACTGGGACAGACTGGGATACACTGAGCTATACCGGTTTATACTGGTCTATACTGGTTTTAACTGGTTCATACTGGTTTTTACTGGTTTTAACTGGTTAGCGAGCACGAGGCTCAGCTGTGCTCGGGGAGAGACTGAGACTGAGATACACCGAGCTATAGCAGTCCATACCAATCCATACTGGTCCATACTGGTTTTAACTGGTTCTTACTGGTTTTTACTGGTTTCCAGGGAATGGGGCCGCAGGGAGCGCAAGGTTCGGCTGTGCTTGGGGGGGGACTGAGACTGAGATACACTGAGCTATACTGGTCCATAGCACTCCATACCGGTCCATACTGGTCCATAGTGGTCCATACTGGTTTACACTGCTTTTTACAGGTTTTAACTGGTTTTTACTGGTTTCCAGGGAGCGGGGCCGTAAGAAGCGCGAGGCTCGGCTGCGCTCAGGGAGGGACTGAGACTGAGATACACTGAGCTATACTGAGATATACTGGTTTATACTGGTCCATACCGGTTTTAACTGGTCCATACTGGTTTTAAATGGTCCAAACTGGTTTTTACTGGTCTGTACAGGGAGCGTGGCCGTAAGGAGCGCGAGGCTCGGCTGCGCTCGGGGAGAGACTGAGACTGAGATACACTGAGCTGTGCCAGTCCGTACTGGTCCATACCGGTTTTAACTGGTCCATACTGGTCCATACTGGTCTATACTGGTTTTTACTGGTTCCGAGGGAGCGCGGCCGCAGGGAGCGCGAGGCTCGGCTGCACTCGGGGCGGGACTGAGACTGACTGGGACTGACTGGGATACACTGAGCTATACTGGTTTATACTGATCCATACTGGTTTTAACTGGTCCATACTGGTTTTAACTGGTCCATACTGGTTTATACTGGTTTATACTGGTTTTACTGGTCCGTACAGGGAGTGTGGCTGTAAGGAGCGCAAGGCTCGGCTGCGCTCAGGGAGGGACTGAGACTGAGATACACTGAGCTATACTGAGCTATACTGAAATATACTGGTCCATACTGGTTTTAACTGGTCCGAACTGGTTTTTACTGGTCCATACTGGTTTATACTGGTTTTTACTGGTCCATACAGGGAACGGGGCCGCAGGGAGCGCGAGGCTCGGCTGCGCTCGGCGGCTCAGGCGCGCGAGGGCTTTGCTCTGAGGCAGCGCCTGGTGCAGGAGGCAGCCGAGGGCAAGCGCCACAAACAGGTGAGGCCTGGGGAATTGGGGAATTTTGGGATTTTTTGGGGAATTTTGGGGAATTTTTTTGGAATTTTGGGGAATTTTTGGGAATTTTGAAAATTTTTGGGGAATTTTGGGGAATTTTTTTTGTTTTTTGAGATTTTTTTGGAGAGATTTTTTGGCAAATTTTGGGAATTTTTAAAATTTTTTTTTTCAGATTTTTTCAGGGATTTTTTGAGGATTTTTGGGGATTTTTTTGGGAATTTTGGAATTTTTGGGGATTTTTGGAATTTTTGGGGATTTTTTTAGAATTTTGGGAAATTTTTATTATTTTTGGGGGAATTTTTTGAGGGATTTTTGGGGACTTTTTGAGGATTTTTCGGGGATTTTTTGGGGATTTTTCAGGGAATTTTGGGGAATATTTTGGCGATTTTTTTGAATTTTGGGGGATTTTTCGAGAATTTTTGGGATTTTTTTAAAATTTTTGGGGATTTTTGAGGGATTTTTTGGGAATTTTTTTTTTTAGTTTTTTAAAATTTTGGGGGGAATTTTTGGGGATTTTTGAGAAATTTTAGGGATTTTTTGGGGGAAATTTTGAGGGATTTTTGGGGTAATTTTGAGGCATTATTTCAGGATTTTTTCCCAGATTTTTTGTGATGTTTCTTGGATAATGTCAGGCTAATTTTGGGCTAATTTTGTGATAATTTTGGCTTTTCCAGGCCCGCCTGGGGGTCGCTTGGTCGCTGCAGGAGGATTTTTGTGCCTATTTCCTGTGTAATTCTGCGACAATTTTGAGTTAATTTTTTCGGGATTTTTTTCCCAGATTTTTTATGGCATTCCCCAGATAATTTCAGGATAATTTTGTGATAATTTTGGGGTAATTTTGGCTATTCCAGGCCCGCCTGGGGTCGCTGCAGGAGGATTTCTGTGAGGATTTCCTATGTCATTTTGGGACAATTTTGGGTTAATTTTTCAGGATTTTTTCGGGGTTTTTTCCCAGATTTTTTGTGATATATCCCAGATAATTTCAGGATAAATTTGGGCTAATTTTGGGGTAATTTTGGCTTTTCCAGGCCCGCCTGGGGTCCCTGCAGGAGGCTCGGCAGGAGCTGGGGCTGATTTCTATCACAGATTTTTTGGGCTAATTTTGAGGTTTTTCCCCGGATTTTTTCGGGGTTTTTTCCCAGATTTTTTATGGCATTTCCCAGATAATTTTGGGCTAATTTTGTGATAATTTTGGCTATTCCAGGCCCGCCTGGGCACCCTGCAGGAGGCTCGGCAGGAGCTGGAGCAGCGCGTGGGGAGCCTCAGGACAGCCAAGGAGGCAGCGGAAGGTCCTGAGAGAGAGGCCAGGGCCCAACATCGTCAAAAATGGGAAGGTATGGGGAAATTTGGGGGTTTTTGGGGAATTTTGGGGTTTTTTGGGAATTTTTGGGGGTTTGGGTTTTTTTTTTTAGTATTTTTAAGGTTTTTTTTTGGGTGGTTTGGGTGGTGTTTGTAGTCAGCCAAGGACGTGGTGGAGGGGGTTGGGGAATTTTGATTTTTTGGGATTTTTTGGAGTTTTTTATGGTTTATTTGGGGTTTTTTGAGGGTTTTGGAGGGTTTTTTGGAGGTTTTTTTGGAGTTTTTTGGGGTTTTTTTAGGGTTTTTTGGGGTGATTTGGAGGGCCCTGGGAGAGAGGCCTGGGCCCAGCACTGCCAAAAATGGGAAGGTATGGGGAAATTTTGGGAATTTAGGGGTTTTTTGAGGGATTTTTTTGGTTTTTTGAGAGATTTTTTGGGTTTTAGGGCGTTTTTTGGGGATTTTTTTGGAGTTTTTTGGGGTTTTTTAGGGTTTTTTGGGGGTGATTTGGAGGGCCCTGAGAGAGAGGCCTGGGCCCAGCACTGCCAAAAGTGGGATGGTCTGGGGGAATTTTGGGAAATTTTGGGGTTTTTTGAGAGATTTTTTTGGTTTTTTGAGTGATTTTTGCGTTTTTTTGAGTGATTTTTGTGGTTTTTTGAGAGATTTTTTGGGCTTTTTGGGGGTTTTTTGGGGTTTTTTTGGAGTTTTTTGGGGTGATTTGGAGGGCCCTGAGAGAGAGGCCTGGGCCCTGCACCACCAGAAATGGGAAGGTATGGGGAATTTGGGGAAATTTTGGGGTTTTTTGAGAGATTTTTTGGGTCTTTTGAGAGATTTTGGGGGTTTTTTGAGAGATTTTTGGGGGGTTTTGGGCATTTTTTTGGGGTTTTTTTGAGGTTTTTTAGGGTTTTTGGGGAGATTCGGAGGGCCCTGAGAGAGAGGCTCGGGCCCTGCACCACCAGAAATGGGAAGGTATGAGGGAAATTTTTGGAATTTTGGGGAATTTTGGGTTTTTTTGAGAGATTTTTTGGGTTTTTGAGAGATTTTTGAGTTTTTTGGGGGGGTTTTGGGGTTTTTTTGGAGCTTTTTTAGGGGTTTTGGGGTGATTTGGAAGGCCCTGAGGGAGAGGCCTGGGCCCAGCACCACCAGAAATGGGAAGGTATGGGGGAATTTGGGAATTTTGGAGAATTTTGGGGTATTTGAGTTTTTTTGGGGAATTTTGGGGGGTTTTTGAGAGATTTTTTTTGTTTTTTGGGGGGTTTTTAGAATTTTTGGGGGGTTTTGTTTTTTTAAGGTTTTTGGGGGGATTCAGAGAGGCCCAGGCCCAGCACTGCCAAAAGTGGGAAGGTATGGGGAAATTTTGGGGTTTTTTGAGAATTTTTTTTGTTTTTTGAGAGATTTTTGGGGTTTTTCGAGAGATTTTTTTGGTTTTTGCCCTTTTTTTTTTAGATTTTTGGGGTTTTTTGGAGGTTTTTTGGTGTTTTTTTAGAGGTTTCTGTGAGTTTTTTGGGAGTTTTTCAGGTTGTTTCTTTAGACTTCCCTTTTTTCTCTTCCCCACAACCCAAATCCTCCGGGTTTTTTTTGGGGGGTGGTGCGAATTTGGGGTCCCCCGAGATTTTGGGGGTGGGTTTGGGGGTCCCGAGCCCCCCCCGAGCTCCCCAAACCCCCCCAGAGCAGAGGGCGGCGGCGGCAGCAGCTCAGGACGAGGCCAGCGCGGCCGAAGCCTTCGCGGAGCTCGACGCGGACGCAGATGGGAGGTCAGCTCGGGGAAATTTGGGGGAATTTGGGGGTCCTGGGGGGGATTTGGGGGTCCTGGGGGGGGTTTGGGGATCCTCACATTCCAGGGACCCCAAAAATCCTAAAAATCCCCAAAAAAATTGCGAAAAAGTTGCCCCAAAATTGCCCCAAATGGCTCAAAATTGACCCAAAATCTTTTTCCAGTTCTGAGCTCGGCCCCATGGGAGAATTTTGGGGATTTTTGGGGGGATTTTGGGGGAATTTGGGGGTCCTGGGGGGATTTGGGGTCCTCACATTCCAGGGACCCCAAAAATCCTAAAAATCCCTGAAAAAATTGCGAAAAAATTCCCCAAAAATTGTCCCAAATGGCTCAAAATTGACCCAAAATCTTTTTCCAGTTCTGAGCTCAGCCCCCATGGGAGAATTTTGGGGAATTTTTGGGGGAATTTTGGGGATTTTTGGGGGTCCTGGGGGGGATTTGGGGGTCCTCACATTCCAGGGACCCCAAAAACCCTAAAAATCCCTGAAAAAATTGCGAAAAAATTGCCCCAAAAGTGCCCCAAAAGGCTCAAAATTGCCCCAAAATGTCCTCCCAGAGTGACACTAGAGGGACCCCCATGGGGGAATTTTGGGGATTTTGGGGGAAATTTGGGGGAATTTGGGGGTCCTGGGGGGGATTTGGGGGTCCTCACATTCCAGGGACCCCAAAAACCCTAAAAATAAAAAAAAAATTCCCAAAAAATTGCCCCAAATGGCCCAAAATTGGCTCAAAATCTCTTCCCAGAGTGACAATCGAGGGACCCCATGGGGGAATTTTGGGATTTTTTGGGAATTTTGGGGATTTTTGGGGGTCCTGGGGGGGATTTGGGGTCCTCACATTCCAGGGACCCCAAAAACCCTAAAAATCCCTGAAAAAATTGGGAAAAAATTCCCCAAAAATTGTCCCAAATGGCCCAAAATTGACCCAAAATCTTTTTCCAGTTCTGAGCTTAGCCCCATGGGAGAATTTTGGGGAATTTTTGGGGGAATTTTGGGGATTTTTGGGGGTCCTGGGGGGGATTTGGGGGTCCTCACATTCCAGGGACCCCAAAAATCCTAAAAATCCCAAAAAAAATTGGGAAAAAATTCCCCAAAAATTGTCCCAAATGGCTCAAAATTGCCCCAAAATCTTTTTCCAGTTCTGAGCTCAGCCCCGTGGGAGAATTTTGGGGAATTTTTGGGAATTTTTGGGGGAATTTTGGGGATTTTTGGGGGTCCTGGGGGGGATTTGGGGGTCCTCACATTCCAGGGACCCCAAAAATCCTAAAAATCCCAAAAAAAATTGGGAAAAAATTCCCAAAAATTGTCCCAAATGGCTCAAAATTGCCCCAAAATCTTTTTCCAGTTCTGAGCTCAGCCCCGTGGGAGAATTTTGGGGAATTTTTGGGAATTTTTGGGGGAATTTTGGGGATTTTTGGGGGTCCTGGGGGGGATTTGGGGGTCCTCACATTCCAGGGACCCCAAAAATTCTAAAAAATCCCCGAAAAAATTGGGAAAAAATTGCCCCAAATTGCCCCAAATGGCCCAAATTTGCCCCAAAATCTCTCTCCATTCTGGGAATAAAGGGACCCCATGGGGGAATTTTGGGGATTTTTGGGGATTTTTTGGGGAAATTTGGGGTCCCGGGGGGTTTTGGGGATCCTCACATCCTGGAGACCTCCAAAATCCCAAAATCCCCAAAAAATTCCCAAAAAATTGCCCCAAATGGCCCAAAATTGGCTCAAAATCTCTTCCCAGAGTGACAATCGAGGAACCCCATGGGAGAATTTTGGGGATTTTTTGGGAATTTGGGGGAATTTGGGGGTCCTGGGGGGATTTGGGGGTCCTCACATTCCAGGGACCCCAAAAATCCTAAAAATCCCCAAAAAAATCGGGAAAGAATTGCCCTAAATGGCCCCAAAATTGCCCCAAATGGCCCAAAATTGCCTCAAAATCTTTCTCAAGTTCTGAGCTCAACCCCATGGGAGAATTTGGGGAATTTTTTGGGGGTCCTGGGGGAATTTGGGGATCCTCAATTCCAGGGACCCCAAAAATCCTAAAAATCCCTGAAAAAATTGGGAAAAAATTGCCCCAAAATTGCCCCAAATGGCCCAAAATTGCCCCAAAATGTCCTCCCAGAGTGACACTAGAGGGACCCCCATGGGGGAATTTTGGGGATTTTGGGGGAAATTTGGGGGTCCTGGGGGGGATTTGGGGGTCCTCACATTCCGGGGACCCCAAAAACCCTAAAAATAAAAAAAAAATTCCCAAAAAATTGCCCCAAATGGCTCAAAATTGGCTCAAAATCTTTTCCCAGAGTGACAATCGAGGACCTCATGGGGGAATTTTGGGGATTTTTGGGGAAATTTGGGGGAATTTGGGGGTCCTGGGGGGGATTTGGGGGTCCTCACATTCCAGGGACCCCAAAAATCCTAAAAATCCCTGAAAAAATTGGGAAAAAATTGCCCCAAAATTGCCCCAAATGGCCCAAAATTGCCTCAAAATCTTTCTCAAGTTCTGAGCTCAACCCCATGGGAGAATTTTGGGGATTTTTGGGGGTCCTGGGGGAATTTGGGGATCCTCACATTCCAGGGACCCCAAAAATCCTAAAAATCCCAAAAAAAATCCCCCAAAAATTGCTCCCAAATTGCCCCAAAATCTCTCTCCATTCTGACAATAGAGGGACCCCCATGGGGGAATTTCGGGGATTTTTGGGTGAAATTTGGGGAATTTGGGGGTCCTGGGGGGAATTTGGGGTTCAGGAGAGTCCTCTCACTCCAGTGACCTCCAAAATCCCAAAGTTCCAAAAAAAAAAATCCCAAAAAATTGCCCTAAAATCCTTCCCCAAGGATAGATTCCATGGGGGAATTTTGGGGAATTTTTGGGGCTTTTTTGGGGAATTTTGGGTTGGTTTTTGTTTTTTTCTTTTTTTTTTTTTTTGGGGGGGGGGGTGGTGGGATTTTGGGGAATTTTTGGGGGGTTTTTTTTGGGAATTTGGGGGTTTTTTTCTGAATTTGGAGGGGTTGTTTTTTTAATTTTGGGGTTTTTTGGGGGGAAATTTTGGGGTTTTATTAGGGAATTTGGGGGTTCTGGGGGTTTTTTGGGGTCCCAGGGAGGATTTTGGGGGTCCCAGGGAGGATTTTGGGGTCCCAGGGTGGATTTTGGGGTCCCAGGATGGATTTTGGGGTCCCAGGGAGGATTTTGGGGTCCCAGGATGGATTTTGGGGTCCCAGGATGGATTTTGGGGTCCCGGGGTGGATTTTGGGGTCCCAGGTTGAATTTTGGGGTCCCAGGGCAGATTTTGGGGTCCCGAGGTGGATTTTGGGGTTCCCAGGGCAGATTTTGGGGGTCCCAGGGCAGATTTTGGGGTCCCTGACCCCCCCGTGCCCCCCAGGCTGAGCGTGGCTGAGCTCCGAGCGCACCCCAAGATGGACCCTGAGGAGGCTGAGGTGAGACCCCAAAAAATGCCAAAAAATCCCCAAAAAATAATAAAAAAAATGTTCCCAAAAAATTAAAAACCCCGCCAAAATATCCCCAAAAAAATTCAAAGAAAATCCCAGAAAAAGTTTTTAAAAATCGAAGAAAAATCCAAAAAAAATCTCCAGGAAAATCCACCGAAAAATTCTCTAAAAGAATGCCAAAAGTTTTTTTAAAAAAGTCCAAAAACCTCCCCAGAAATTTTTAAAAACCCCAAAACAACAAAAAAAAATCCCCAAAAAATCCCCCCTGATAGCTCCTCACAGAAGTTTTAGTTTTAAAAACTCCAGAGAAACCACCAAAGTGTCCCCAAAAAAAATTCCCCAAAAATCCCAGAAAAAATTTTAAAAACCCAAGAAAAATCCCAAAAAAATCCTCCCAAAAATCCCCCAAGAGAACTCCAAAAAAAAGAACAAAAAAAAAACCCCAAAAATTTAAAAAAGAAATAGAAAAACCCCCAAGAAATTAAAAAAGAAATTCTCGAAAAATCCCCAAAAAAATCCCCCAAAAATCCCAAATAAATCGGAAAAAATCCCAAATAAATTTAAAAAAAAATCCGAAATAAATCCCCAAAAATCCCAAAAAAATCCCAAATAAATCCCAAATAAATCCCAAAAAAACCCCAAAAAAAATTCCCATAAAACCCTAAAAAATACCCCAAAAATTCCCTAAAAAACCCAAAAAAATTCCCTTAAAAACAAACAAAAAAATCCTCCAAAAAATTCCAAAAAATCCTCAAAAAATCCCCCAAAAATCCCAAAAAATCTAAAAAAATTCCCCAAAACTTTTGGGGTCCCCCCTGCCCCCCCCAGGCGCTGCTGGGCCCCGAGGGCTCTGTGGATTCTGGAACTTTCCGAGAGCAAATCTGGGCAAGAGTCAGAGGCGGCGACTCGGTGAGGAGGGGGAGGGGAGTTGGGGAGGGGTCCCGAATTTGGGGGTCTGGGGGTCCCAAAATTTGGGGAGGGGGGTCCCGAAATTTGTGGGAGTTTGGGGGTCCCCAGTGTGGGGAGGGGTCCCAAAATTTGGGGGGATTGGGGGAATTTTGGGGGGTCTGGGATTCCCCAGTTTGGGGAGGGGTCCTGAAATTTTGGGGGTTTGGGTCTTGGGAGTCCTGAAATTGGGCAGAGGGTCCCGGAATTTGGGGGGGGGTTGGGTGTCCCAAATTTGGGGAGGGGTCCCAGAATTTGGGGAGTCTCCAATTTGGGGGATTTGGGGGTCCCCAATTCAGGGAGTGCTCCCCAAATTTGGGGAGGGGGTCCTGAAATGTCAGGGGCTTTGGGGGGTCCTGAATTTGGGGAGGTTCTGGGGGGGTTTGGGGGTCCCAAAATTTGGGGAGAAGGTCCCAAAATTTGAAGGTCTGGGAGTCCCAAATTTGGGGAGAAGGTCCCAAAATTTGGGGGGGGGGGTCTGGATGGGTTTGGGGGTCCTGAAATGGGGAAGTTTGGGGGAGGGGGAAATTGGGGAGGGGTCCCAAAATTTGGGAGGTTCTGGGAGGGCTTTGGGGGTTCCGAATTTGGGGAGGGGTCCCAAAATTGGGGGGGAGTTTGGGGGAGGGGGTGTCCCAGGGATTTTTTGGGGGGGGGGTCCCTGCGATTTTTGGGGGTCCCTGGGACTTCTTCACCTCCCCAATTTTTCTGGGGGGGGGTCCCACCCCAATTTTCGGTGCTCCCACCCCAAATTTTTGGTGTCCCACCCCAATTTTCGGGGGGTCTCACCCCAATTTTGGGGGTCCCACCCCCATTTTCGGGAGTCCCACGCCAATTTTTGGGGCTCCCACCCCAATTTTTGGGGTCCCACCCCATATTTTGGGCTCCCACCCCAAATTTCGGGGGTCTCACCCCAATTTTTGGGGATCTCACCCCAATTTTTTGGGGTCCCACCCCAATTTTCGGTGCTCCCACCCCAATTTCGGGGGTCTCACCCCAATTTTTTGGGGTCCCACCCCAATTTTTTGGGGTCCCAGCCCAATTTTGGGGCTCCCACCCCAATTTTTGGGGCTACCACCCCAATTTCGGGGGTCCCACCCCAATTTTCGGGGGTCCCACCCCAATTTTCGGGTCTCCCACCCCAATTTCGGAGCTCCCACCCCAATTTTCGGGGGTGCCACCCCAATTTTTGGGGTCCCACCCCAATTTTTTGGGGTCTCACCCCAATTTTTTGGGCTCCCACCCCAATTTTTGGGGCTCCCACCCCAATTTTTGGGGCTCCCACCCCAATTTTCGGTGCTCCCACCCCAATTTTTTGGGCTCCCACCCCAATTTTCGGGGGTCTCACCCCAATTTTCGGTGCTCCCACCCCGGTTTTCGGGGGTCCCACCCCAATTTTCGGTGCTCTCACCCCAATTTTCGGGGCTCCCACCCCAATTTTCGGGGGTCTCACCCCAATTTTCGGGGCTCCCACCCCAATTTTCGGTACTCCCACCCCAATTTTGGGGGGTCCCACGCCAATTTTTGGGCTCCCACTCCAATTTTTTGGGCTCCCACCCCAATTTTTTGGGGTCCCACCCCAATTTTTGGGGTCCCACCCCAATTTCGGGGGTCCCACCCCAATTTCGGGGGTCCCACCCCAATTTTTTGGGGTCCCACCCCAATTTTTGGGGGTCTCACCCCAATTTTCGGGGGTCCCACCCCAATTTTTGGGGTCCCACCCCAATTTCGGAGCTCCCACCCCAATTTTCGGTGCTCCCACCCCAATTTCGGGGGTCCCACGGGGGGGGGGGGGGGGGGGGGGGGGGGAAGGAGGGGAGAGGAGACTAGAGATAGTGTGCCCCACCCAATTTTTTGGGGGTCCCACCCCAATTTTTTGGGGTTCTACCCCAATTTTCGGGGCTCCCACCCCAATTTTCGGGGCTCCCACCCCAATTTTTTGGGCTCCCACCCCAATTTTCAGGGGTCTCACCCCAATTTTCGGGGGTCCCACCCCAATTTCGGGGGTCCCACCCCAATTTTGGGGGTCCCACCCCAATTTTTTGGGGTCTCACCCCAGTTTTCAGGGGTCTCACCCCAATTTTGGGCTCTCCCGCCCCCCAGGCCCCCCCGAGCCCCCCCAAATGTCCCCCGAGCCCCCCCTGGACGAGCCCCCCGCCCCCGAGGAGGAGGAGCCTGAGGAGGAGGAGGAGCCTGAGGAGGAGGAGGAGGAGCCTGAGGAAGGCCCCGAGCAGGTGGGGGAGGGGCGACCCCAAATTTGGGGGGTGGGAGCTGAAATTTGGGGGGTGGGAGCTGAAATTCGGGGGGTGGGACCCCAGATTTGGGGGGAAAAGGCGATTTTTGGGGGGTGGGACCTCAATTTTGGGGGGGAAAAATCAATTTTTGGGGAGTCTGGATTCAAATTTTGGGGGGTGGGAACCAAAATTTTGGGGGTGGGAGCTGAAATTTGGGGGGTGGGACCCCAAAATTTGGGGGGAAAAGGCGATTTTTGGGGGGTGGGACCTCAATTATTGGGGGTGGGAGCTGAAATTTGGGGGTGAGAGCCAAAATTTGGGGGTCTAGACCCCAAAATTTGGGGGGAAAAGGCGGTTTTTGGGGGGTGGGACCTCAATTATTGGGGGTGGGACCCAAAATTTTGGGGGTGGGAGTTGAAATTTGGGAGGTCTAGACCCCAAAATTTGGGGGGAAAAGGCGATTTTGGGGGGTGGGACCCAAATTTTGGGGGGTGGGACCCGAAATTTGGGGAGGGGGAACCAAAAATTTGGGGGTGGGAGCTGAAATTTAGGGGGTCTAGACCACAAAATTTGGGGGGAAAAGGCGATTTTTGGGGGGTGGGACCCAAATTTTGGGGAGGGGGACCCAAAATTCAGAGGGCGGGAACCAAAACTTGGGGGTGGAAGCTGAAATTTGGGGGTCTAGACCCCAAAATTTGGGGGGAAAGGGCGACTTTTGGGGGGTGGGAACCAAAATTTGGGGAGGGGGACCCAAAATTCGGGGGGTGGGACCACAAATTGGGAGTGGGAGCCAAAATTTGGGAGTCCAGACCCCAAAATTTGGGGGGAAAAGGCAATTTTGGGGGGTGGGAACCAAAATTTGGGGGTGGGAGCCAAATTTCGGGGGGAAAGGCAATTTTTGGGGGGTGGGACCCAAATTTTGGGGAGGGGGACCCAAAATTTGGAGGGCGGGAACCAAAACTTGGGGGTGGGAGCCAAAATTTGGGGGTCTAGACCCCAAAATTTGGGGGAAAAGGCGATTTTGGGGGGTGGGACCTCAATTTTGGGGGGAAAATCAATTTTTGGGGAGTCTGGATCCCAATTTTGGGGGGTGGGACCCAAAATTTTGGGGGGGTGGGACCCCAGATTTGGGGGAGAATCAATTTTGGGGGTCTAGACCCCAAAATTTGGGGGGAAGAGGCAATTTTTGGGGGGTGGGACTCAAATTTTGGGGGGTGGGACCCAAAAATTTGGGGGGTATAGATCCCAAAATTCGGGGGGAAAAGGCGATTTTTGGGGGGTGGGAACCAAAATTTGGGGAGGGGGACCCAAAATTTGGGGGGCAGGAACCAAAACTTGGAGGTGGGAGCTGAAATTTGGGGGGTGGGACCCCAAAATTTGGGGGAAAAAAGGCGATTTTTGGGGGGTGGGACCTCAATTTTGGGGGGGAAAAATCAATTTTTGGGGAGTCTGGATTCCAATTTTGGGGGGTGGGAACCAAAATTTTGGGGGTGGGAGCTGAAATTTGGGGGGTGGGACCCCAAAATTTGGGGGGAAAAGGCGATTTTTGGGGGGGTGGGACCTCAGTTATTGGGGGTGGGACCCAAAATTTTGGGGGTGGGAGCTGAAATTTGGGGGGTCTAGACCCCAAATTTGGGGGGTGGGATCACAGTTTTGGGGGGGTGGGACCCCAATTTTGGGAGGTCATGAACCCCAAATTTTGGCGGGCAAACCCAATTTTGGGGGGTCTGGACCCCAAAATTTTGGTGGCGGGACCCCAAATTTTGGGGGTCTGAAATCCCAAATTTGGGAGGTCATGACCCCAATTTTTGGGGGTCCCCAACCCCAATTTTTGGGTGGAAAACCCCAAATTTTGGCGGGAAAACCCAATTTTGGGGGGTGGGACCCCAAATTTTGGGTGGGACCCCAATTTTGGGGGTCCCAAACCCCAAATTTTGGGGGGGTCCTGAGCCAAATTTTTTGGGGGAAGAACCCCAATTTTTGGGGATCCCAAACCCCAGTTTTGGCGGGAAATTCCCCTCCCCCAATAGGAAGAAGCCCCAAATTCGGGGGGGGGGGGGGAGGTGAATTTTGGGGTCTCTCCCCCAATTTTGGGGGCGTGGCTCTCCCCCCTGACCCCTCCCCCCCACCGCAGGTCCCAGCCCCGCCCCCACCGGAAGGGGAGGGGCCAAGGCCCGAGGGGGCGGGGCCAAGCGAGGAGGGGGCGGAGCCTCCGTTCGACGCTGCCACTCAGGCGCTGATTGACGGTGAGAGTTTGGGGGTCCTGGGGGGAATTTTGGGGGTCCCGGGGGGGTTTTGGGGTCCTGGGGGGGATTTGGGGGTCCTGGGGGAATTTGGGGAATTTTTTGGGAGATTTGGGGGGGTTTGGGGTGGGAAAATGGGGGATTTTGGGGGTCCGGGGGGGATTTGGGGCATTTTGGGGGTCCTGGAGGGAATTTGGGGGGAGTTTTGAGGGGACCCTAGGGGGTTTTGGGGGTCCCGAGGGGATTTGGGGAATTTGAGGGTCCTGGGGGGATTTGGGGGAATTTTTGGGGGAGTTTGGGGAGGGAAAATGGGGAATTTTGGGGGGTCCTGGGGGGATTTGGAGGAGGTCTCGGGTGGATTTGGGGGAAATTTGGGAGTCCTGGGCGAGATTTGGGGGAATTTTGGGGGTCCAGGGTGGATTTTGGGGGTCCTGGGGGGAATTTGGGTTCCCCGACCCTATTTTTTGGGGTCCCGACCCCATTTTTGGGGGTCCTGACCCCAAATTTCTCCCCCCCCAGCTGCCCAACGCGCTTGCGACAATTTGGGGATTTTTTGGGAGAATTTTTTGGTTTTTTTGGGAGGATTTTTTTGGGGTTTTGGGAGAATTTTTTGGGGGGTTCGGGGTTTTTTGGGGTTCTGATCCCATTTTTGGGGGTCCTCACCCCATATTTGGGGTTTTTTTGGGGGCCCCGGCCCCAAATTTCTCCCCAGCTGCCCCAACGCGCTTGCGACAATTTGGGGATTTTTTGGGAGAATTTTTTGGTTTTTTGGGAGGATTTTTTGGGGTTTTTAGGGGATTTTTTGGGGTTTTTGGGGTCCCCGATCCCATTTTTGGGGGTCCTGATCCCATTTTCGGGGGTCCTGACCCCAAACTTCGCCCCCCCCCAAGCTGCCCAATGCGCTCGTGACAATTTGGGGATTTTTTGGGGAGAATTTTTTGGGTTTTTGGGAGGATTTTTTGGGGTTTTTTAGTGGATTTTTTGGGGGGGGTTTTGGGGTTTTTGGGGGTCCTGGCCCCATTTTTGGGGGTCCCGATCTCATTTCCGGGGGTCCTGACCCCCAAATTTCTCCCCCCAGCTGCCCAACGCACTCACGATGATTTGGGGATTTTTGGGGAGGATTTTTTGGGAGAAGTTTTTGGGTTTTTAGGAGGATTTTTTGGGGTTTTTCGTGGATTTTTTGGGGGGGTTTTGGGTTTTTCGGGTCCCCGACCCCATTTTTGGGGTTCCCGATCCCATTTTCGGGGGTCCTGACCCCAAATTTCCCCCCCCAGCTGCCCAACGCGCTCGCGACGATTTGGCTGCGGCCGAGCGAGAGCTGAAGGAGACCGAGGATGGCATCAGGTGGGACCCCGAAAATGGGGTGGGGGACCCCAAAAATGGGATTGGGACCCCGAAATTGGGGTGGGGACCCCGAAATTGGGGTGGGGGACCCTAAAATCTGCCCTGGGACCCCGAAATTGGGGTGGGGACCCCGAAATTGGGGTGGGGACCCCGAAATTGGGATTGGGACCCCAAAATTGGAGTGGGAGACCCCAAAATTGGGGTGGGGAACCCGAAATTGGGGTGGGAGACCCCGAAATTGGGGTGGGGGACCCCAAAATTGGGGTTGGAGACCCCAAAATTGGGGTGGGGACCCCAAAATTGGGGTGGGGGACCCTGAAATTGGGGTGGGGGACCCCGAAATTGGGATTGGGGACCCCAAAATTGGGGTGGGGAACCCCAAAATTCTGCCCCGGGATCCCAAAATTGGGGTGGGGACCCCGAAATTGGGGTGGGAGACCCCGAAATTGGGGTGGGGGACCCCAAAACTGGGGTGGGAGACCCCGAAATTGAGATTGGAGACCCCGAAATTGGGGTGGGAGACCCCAAAATTCTGCCCTTGGACCCCAAAATTGGGGTGGGGGACACCAAAATTGGGGTGACGGACCCCAAAATCTGCCCTGGGACCCCAAAATTGGGGTGGGGGACCCCGAAATCTGCTCTGGGATCCTAAAATTGGGGTGGGGGACCCCAAAATTGGGGTTGGAGACCCCGAAATTGGAGTGGGAGACCCCAAAATTGGGATGGGAGACCCCAAAATCTGCCCTGGGACCCCAAAACTGGGGTGGGGACCCCAAAATTGGGATTGGAGACCCCGAAATTGGGGTGGGGGACCCCGAAATTCTGCCCTGGGAACCCCAAAATTGGGGTGGGGAACCCCAGAATCTGTCCTGGGACCCCAAAATTGGGATTGGAGACCCCAAAATTCTCTCTAGGAACCCCAGAATCTGTCCTGAAAACCCAAAAATCAAAAGGGGGGACCCCAAAATCTCTCCTAGGACCCCAAAATCCATCCTGGGACCCCAAAATCTGCCCCAGGACCCCAAAATTCTCTCTAGGAACCCCAAAATCTGTCCTGAAACCCCAAAAATCAAAAGGGGGGACCCCAAAATCTCTCCTAGGACCCCAAAAATCCTCCCTGGGACCCCAGAATTTTGCCTTGGGACTCCAAAATCTGCCCTGGGACCCCAAAATCTCTCCTGGGACCCCAAAATTGGGGTGGGGACCCCAAAATTTCCCCCCCCCGTGCCTCAGTTTCCCTCCCGCCCCTCCCCCCCCGTGGGAATTTTGGGGTTTGGGGTTCCCAGGGGAATTTTGGGATCGGGATTTTTTTGGGGGAGGGTCCGGGGGGTCCCGGGGGTGTTTTGGGGACCCCCCCGAGCCCCCCCCCGTGCCCCCCCAGGGCCCTGGAGCAGGAGCTGAGTTTGGATTTGGGGCCCGAGGGAGAGTTCTCCTACCTGTACAGCCAGTGCTGGGAGCTCGGCACCAGCGAGTGAGATTGGGGGAAATTTGGGGGATTTGGGGAGATTTGGGGGATTTGGGGGGAATTTGGGAAGTTTGGAGAAAAAATTTGGGGGTTTTAGCAAAAAATTCGGGGTTTTTAGGGGAAAAAATGGGGATTTTAAGGGAAAATTTGGGTTTTTTTGGGGAAAAAATGGGGATTTTGGGGGGAAAAATTGGGGATTTTAAGGGGGGAAAAATGGGGATTTGGGGAGAATTTTGGGAAATTTGGGGAAATTTGGGGAAATTTGGGGAATTTGGAAAGTTTGGAGAAAAAAATTTGGGGGTTTTAGCAAAAAATTTGGGGTTTTTAGGGGAAAAAATGGGGATTTTAGGGGAAAATTTGGGGGTTTTTGGGGAAAATTGGGGATTTTGGGGGGAAAAATGGGGATTTTAGGGGGGAAAAATGGGGATTTGGGGGAATTTGGGGGTTTTGGGGGGAATTTGGGAAGTTTGGAGAAAAAATTTGGGGGTTTTAGCAAAAAATTTGGGGTTTTTAGGGGAAAAAATGGGGATTTTAAGGGAAAATTGGGGGATTTTTGGGGAAAAAATGGGGATTTTGGGGGGAAAATTGGGGATTTTGGGAGAAAAATTGGGGATTGTAGGAGGGAAAAATGGGAATTTGGGGGAATTTGGGGAATTTGGGGGGAATTTTGAACGTTTGGAGCAAAAATTTGGGGGTTTTAGCAAAAAATTCGGGGTTTTTAGGGGAAAAAATGGGGATTTGGGGGGGAAATTGGGGATTTTAGGGGGAAAATCTGGGATTTGGGGCCTTTGGGGTCTGAGGGGTTTTTGGCGTGGTTTTTGGGGTTTTTTGGGGTGGTTTTTGGGGTATTTTGGGGTGGCTTTTGGGGTATTTTGGGATGGTTTTTGGGGTGGTTTTTGGGGTATTTTGGGGTGGTTTTTGGGGTATTTTGGGGGGTTTTTTGGGGTGGTTTTTGGGGTTTTTTGGAGGGGTTTTTGGGGTATTTTGGGGTGGTTTTTGGGGTATTTTGGGGTGGTTTTTGGGGTATTTTGGGGTGGTTTTTGGGGTTTTTGGGGTGGTTTTGGGGGGATATTTTGGGGTGGTTTTTGGGGTGGTTTTGGGGTTTTTTGGGGCTCCCGGCCCCCCCAAATTCCCCATTTCCCCCCAGGTATCTCTACAGGCTCTGTCCCTTCCAGAGAGTGACACAGAGACCCAAAAACGGCGGCGCCGAGACCAGCCTGGGGTGAGCGACCCGAAACACCCAAAAATCACCCAAAAATCACCCCAAGATACCCCAAACCACCCCGAAATACCCCAAAATCACCCCAAAAACGGCCCCGGGACCCCAAAATATCCCAAAATCACCCCAAAATACCCCAAACCACCCCGAAATACCCAAAAATCACCCCAAAAACGGCCCCGGGACCCCAAAATACCCCAAAATCACCCCAAAATACCCCAAAATAGCCCAAAATACCCAAAAATCACCCCAAAATACCCAAAAATACCCAAAAATCACCCCCAAATACCCAAAAATCACCCCAGAAACGGCCCCAGGACCCCAAAATACCCAAAAGTCACCCCAAAATACCCAAAAATCACCCCAAAATCACCCCAAAACCAGCCCTGGGACCCCCAAAATCACCCCAAAATACGCCCGGAACCCCCACTGGCACCTGTGACATCACCATGACGTCATCTATGAAATCACACACGGTGTAACACATGATCTGTGACGTCATCTGTGGTGTCACCTATGAACCCGTGACGTCACTCATGGTGTCATCTACGGCACATTACGTCATCTATGACGTCATGTGTGTCGTCACCTCTTGAGTGATCTGTGACGTCACCTGTGACATCACCTGTGGGGTATGACGCCGCCCTTTATTGCATCACCTGTGACGTCACCTGTGACGTCAGATGTGACACATTACATAACCTGTGACGTCACCTGTGATATCACTACGTCACCTATGACGTCATCGATGACGTCACCTCTGGTATATGAGGCCGTCCCTGTTGCGTCTCCTGTGACGTCACCTGTGACGTCATCCCTGGCGTAATCTATGTCATTACATCATCCCCTATTGCATGTCCTGTGATGTCACCCATGACGTCACCTATAACATAACCTATGATGTCACCCATGATGTCACTGATGTCACCCATGACGTCACCGTTGATGTCACCGATGACATCGCCTGTAACATAACCCATGATGTCGTTCATGATGTCACCGATGAGGTCACCGCTGACGTCACCTGTGTCCCCTGCAGCTCGTGGGGGTCGTGGGCAGGGCCCGAGGGTGACAAGTTCAGCGCGCAGAAGTACGAGGGAGGCACGGCGTGCTGGCAGGGGCCCAGCCGGGCCACCACCGTGAGTGTCATTGTCACCTCTGTGTCACCTGAGTGTCACCTGAGTGTGTGTGACTGTGTGAGTGTCACCTGTGTGTCACTGTCACTGTGTGTCATTGTTATTGTGTCACTGTCACCCGAGGGAGGCACGGCGTGCTGGCAGGGGCCCAGCCGCGCCACCACTGTGAGTGTCACCTGAGTGTCATTGTCACCTGAGTGTCACCTGAGTGTGTGTGACTGTGTGTGTGTCACTGTGTGTCACTGTCAGTGTCACCCGAGGGAGGCACGGCGTGCTGGCAGGGGCCCAGCAGGGCCACCACCGTGAGTGACAGTCCCCAATTGTCACCTCAGTGTCACCTGTGTCACCTGAGTGTGTGTGACTGTGTGAGTGTCACCTGTGTGCCATTGTCACTGTGTGTCATTGTTATTGTGTCACTGTCACTGTCACCCGAGGGAGGCACGGCGTGCTGGCAGGGACCCAGCCGCGCCACCACCGTGAGTGTCACCTGTGTCACCTGTGTGTCACCTGAGTGTCACCTGAGTGTGTGTGACTGTGTGCCATTGTCACTGTGTGTCACTGTCACTGTCACTGTCACCCGAGGGAGGCACGGCGTGCTGGCAGGGGCCCAGCAGGGCCACCACCGTGAGTGACATTGTCACCTCTGTGTCACCTGAGTGTGTCACTGTGTGTGTCAGTGTCACCTGAGTGTGTGTGTCACTGTCACTGTGTGTGTGACTGTGTGTGTGTCACTGTCACTGTGTGTCACTGTCACTGTCACCCGAGGGAGGCACGGCGTGCTGGCAGGGGCCCAGCCGCGCCACCACCGTGAGTGACAGTCCCCAATTGTCACCTGAGTGTCACCTGAGTGTGTCACTGTGTCACCTGAGTGTGTGTGACTGTGTGTGTGTCACCTGAGTGTCATTGTCACTGTGTGTCACTGTCAGTGTCACCCGAGGGAGGCACGGCGTGCTGGCAGGGGCCCAGCAGGGCCACCACCGTGAGTGTCACCTGTGTCACCTCAGTGTCACTGTGTGTCACCTGAGTGTGTGTCAGTGTCACCTGAGTGTCACTGTGTCACCTGTGTCACCTGAGTGTCACTGTGTCACCTGTCATTGTGTGTCGCTGTCACCCGAGGTGACACTCTCACCACTCTCAGGTGTCCCCAGGTGTGATTTAGGTGTCCCCAGGTGTGTCACCTGTCCCTGTCATGTCCCCAGGTGTGACTGAGGTATCCCCAGGTGTCCCCAGGTGTGACTCAAGTGTCCCCAGGTGTGTCCCTGTTCCCCCCAGGTGTGACTGAGGTGTGTGTGAGTGTCCCCAGGTGTGACTGAGCTGTCCCCAGGTGTGTCACCTGTCCATGTGATGTCCCCAGATGTGGCTCAGGTGTGTCCCTGTTCCCCCCAGGTGTGACTGAGCTGTCCTCAGGTGTGTCTTAGGTGTCCCCAGGTGTGTCCCAGGTGTGTCACCTGTCCCTGTCCCTGTCCCCAGGTGTGTCTTAGGTGTCCCCAGGTGTGTCACCTGTCCCTGTCGTGTCCCCAGCTGTGACTGAGGTGTCCCCAGGTGTGGCTCAGGTGTGTCCCTGTCTCCGCAGATGTGATTCAGGTGTGACTGAGGTGTCCTCAGGTGTGTCTCAGGTGTCCCCAGGTGTGTCTGAGTGTCCCCAGGTGTGTCTCAGTTGTCCCCAGGTGTCCCCAGGTGTGTCTCAGGTGTCCCCAGGTGTGTCTGAGTGTCCCCAGGTGTGTCCCAGGTGTGTCACCTGTCCCTGTCCCCCCCAGGTGCGGCTCAGGTGTGGCACGGTGACGTCACTGACAGCAGCGGCGGAGCCGAGCCGCTGCGAGTACCTGCTGGAGCTGGAGACCCCCGCGGCCTGCCGGGAGCCCCCGAACCTGCACGAGGAGCACGACGAGCTCTGAAACCCAAAATGTCCCAAAATAGCCCCAAAAATATCCCAAAAATATCCTGAAAAAATCCCGAAAATCCCATTAAAAACGGTCCAAAAATAGCCCAAAATGGCAGCTGGAGCTGGAGACCCCCGCGGCCTGCCGGGAGCTCCCAAATCTGCATGAGGAGCACGACGAGCTCTGAAACCCAAAATATTCCAAATTATCCCCAAAAATATCCCCAAAATATCCAAAAAATATCCCGAAAATCCCATTAAAAATATCCGAAAATAGCCCAAGCCATTGTCACCTCAGTGTCCCCAAATCCTTCTATTGAAAGTCACTGCCAACACCAATGGACTCTGCTTAGAATCACCGAATTTTTGGGATTTTTTTTGGGTTTTGGGATTTTTTGGGTCATTTTGGGGTTTTTGGGGTGCCACAGGTGTCCCAAAATAGCAAAAACATCAAACTCCAAACTCATTCCAGGTGTCCCCAAATCCTTTTATTAATAACACAAGCGCCGTAGTGAATTCCACTTAGGATAACCGAATTTTTTGGGATTTTTTGGGGATTTTTTGGGATTTTTCAGGGTAATTTTGGGGTTTTTGGGGTGCCAGAAGTGCCCCAGAATGGTAAAAACATCAAACTCCAAACTCATTCAGTGTCCCAAATCCTTTTATTTTGCATTCCTTGTGACACCAAGCGCCGTAGTGAATCCCACTTAGAATCACCCAATTTTTGGGGAATTTTTTTGGGATTTTCGGGGTTTTTGGGGTCATTTGGGGTCGGGGTTTTTTGGGGTGCCAGAGGTGTCCCAAAAAGGCAAAAACATCAAACTCCAAACTCATTCAGTGTCCCCAAATCCTTTTATTTCGCATTCCTTGTGACACCAAGTAATTCCACTCAGGATCACCCAATTTTTTGGGGATTTTTGGGGATTTTTCGGGGTTTTCGGGGTCATTTTGGGGTCTGTGGCTTTTTGGGGTGCCACAGGTGCCCGGGGATGGTGAAGGCATCCAACCCATTCCAAGTGTCCCCAAAGCCATTCAGTGTCACCTCAGTGTCCCCAATGTCCCCAAAACCCTTCATTGATAACCAACACTGCAATGAGATTGCGCTTGGATCACCCAATTTTTTGGGGTTTTCTGGGGTTTTTTGGGGTGCCAGAGGTGTCCCAAAATGGCAAAAACATCAAACTCCAAACTCATTCAGTGTCCCAAATCCTTTTATTTTGCATTCCTGCCAACACCAAGCGCCGTAGTGAATTCCACTCAGAATCACCCAATTTTTTCGGATTTTTTTGGGGATTTTCGGGGTTTTTCGGGGTCATTTTGGGGTCTGGGGTTTTTTGGGGTGCCGAAAATGCCCCAGAATGGCAAAAACATCAAACTCCAAACTCATTCAGTGTCCCAAATCCTTTTATTTTGCATTCCTTGTGACACCAAGTGCCCGAAACAAATCGCGTTTGCGACCATCGGATTTTTCGGGATTTTTTGGGGGTTTTTGGGATTTTTGGGGTATTTTGGGTTTTTTTGGGGTGCCAGAGGTGTCTCAAAATAGTAAAAACATCAAACTCCAGACTCATTCAGTGTCCCAAATCCTTTTATTTCGCATTCCTTGTGACACCAAGCGCCGTAGTGAATCCCACTCAGGATCACCCAATTTTTTTGGGATTTTCGGGGTTTTTGGGGTCATTTTGGGGTCTGTGGCTTTTTGGGGTGCCACAGGTGCCCGGGGATGGTGAAGGCGTCCACGCTGCCGCTCATGGTGCGCGCGGGCAGGCGGCAGAAGCGCCGCTGGTCCGACTGGTATTTGTACAGAGCCTCCACGGCCGAGATGGGCACGTTTCGGGATCACTTTGGGCATTTTTGGGGTGCCACGCTCAGTTTTTGGGGTCATTTTGGGGTTTTTTGGGGTGCCAGAGGTGTCCCCGAATGGCAAAAACATTGAACTCCAAACCAAACCATTGTCACCTCAGTGTCCCCAAGACCTTTTATTAATAACACCAAGCGCCACAGTGAATTCCACTTAGGATAACCGAATCTTTGGGGATTTTTTGGGATTTTTCAGGGTAATTTTGGGGTTTTTGGGGTGCCAGAAGTGTCCCAGAATGGCAAAAACATCAAACTCCAAACTCATTCAGTGTCCCAAATCCTTTTATTTCGCATTCCTGCCAACACCAAGTGATTCCACTCAGGATCCCCCAATTTTTTCGGGATTTTTTTGGGATTTTCGGGGTTTTCAGGGTCACTTTGGGGTCTGTGGCTTTTTGGGGTGCCACAGGTGCCCGGGGATGGTGAAGGTGTCCAACCCATTCCAAGTGTCCCCAAAGCCATTCAGTGTCACCTCAGTGTCCCCAATGTCCCCAAAACCCTTCCTTGATAACCAACACTGCAATGAGATTGCGCTTGGATCACCCAATTTTTTTGGGATTTTTGGGGTTTTTTGGGGTGCCACAGGTGCCCGGGGATGACAAAAACATCAAACTCCAAACTCATTCAGTGTCCCAAATCCTTTTATTTCGCATTCCTGCCACCACCAAGTGATTCCACTCAGGATCACCCAATTTTTTCGGATTTTTTTGGGGGTTTTTGGGGTCATTTTGGGTTCTGGGGTTTTTTGGGGTGCCAGAGGTGTCCCAAAATGGCAAAAACATCAAACTCCAAACTCATTCAGTGTCCCCAAATCCTTTTATTTTGCATTCCTTGTGACACCAAGCGCCGTAGTGAATCCCACTCAGGATCACCCAATTTTTTCGGGATTTTCGGGGTTTTGGGGGTCATTTTGGGGTCTGTGGCTTTTTGGGGTGCCACAGGTGCCCGGGGATGGTGAAGGCGTCCACGCTGCCGCTCATGGTGCGCGCGGGCAGGCGGCAGAAGCGCCGCTGGTCCGACTGGTATTTGTACAGAGCCTCCACAGCTGAGATGGGCACATTTCGGGGTCACTTTGGGCATTTTTGGGGTGCCACGCTTAGTTTTCGGGGTCATTTTGGGGTTTTTTGGGGTGCCAGAGGTGTCCCAAAATAGCAAAAACATCAAACTCCAAACTCATTCCGTGTCCCCAAATCCTTTCATTTTCAATTCCTCCCAACACCAAGTGCCCAAAACAAATCGTGTTTGTGATCACCGAATCTTTTGGGATTTTTTTTGGATTTTCGGGGTTTTTGGGGTCTGGGGTTTTTTGGGGTGCCACAGGTGCCTGGGGATGACAAAAACATCAAACTCCAAACTCATTCAGTGTCTCCAAATCCTTTTATTTTGCATTCCTTGTGACACCAAGCGCCGTAGTGAATCCCACTTAGGATCACCCAATTTTTTCGGGATTTTTGGGGATTTTTCGGGGTTTTCGGGGTCATTTTGGGGTCTGGGGTTTTTTGGGGTGCCGAAAATGCCCCAGAACGGTAAAAACATCAAACTCCAAACTCATTCAGTGTCCCAAATCCTTTTATTTCGCATTCCTGCCAACACCAAGCGCCGTAGTGAATCCCACTCAGGATCACCCAATTTTTTGGGGATTTTCGGGGTTTTCGGGGTCATTTTGGGGTCTGTGGTTTTTTGGGGTGCCACAGGTGCCCGGGGATGGTGAAGGCGTCCACGCTGCCGCTCATGGTGCGCGCGGGCAGGCGGCAGAAGCGCCGCTGGTCCGATTGGTATTTGTACAGAGCCTCCACGGCCGAGAGCGGCACATTCCGGGGTCACCTTGGGCATTTTTGGGGTGCCACGCTCAGTTTTTGGGGTCATTTTGGGGTTTTTGGGGTGCCAGAAGTGTCCCAAAATGGCAAAAAACATCGAACTCCAAACCAAACCATTGTCACCTCAGTGTCCCCAAGACCTTTCATTAATAACCCCAAGCGCCACAGTGAATTCCACTTAGGATAACCGAATCTTTGGGGATTTTTTGGGGATTTTTTGGGATTTTTCAGGGTAATTTTGGGGTGCCACAGGTGTCCCAGAATGGCAAAAACATCAAACTCCAAACCTGTTCAGTGTCCCCAAATCCTTTTATTTTGCATTCCTGCCAACACCAAGCGCCGTAGTGAATCCCACTCAGGATCACCCAATTTTTTCGGGATTTTTTCAGGATTTTCGGGTTTTCGGGGTCATTTTGGGGTCTGGGGTCTTTTTGCGGTGCCAGAAGTGTCCCAAAATAGCAAAAACATCAAACTCCAAACTCATTCAGTGTCCCAAATCCTTTTATTTTGCATTCCTTGTGACACCAAGCGCCCGAAACAAACCGCGTTTGCGACCATCGAATCTTTTGGGATTTTTTTGGGTTTTTTGGGGTCATTTTGGGGTTTTTTGGGGTGCCACAGGTGTCCCAAAATGGCAAAAACATCAAACTCCAAACCAAACCATTGTCACCTCAGTGTCCCCAAATCCTTCTATTGAAAGTCACCACCAACACCAATGGATCCCATTTGGGACCAACCCATTTTTTGGGGTCCTGCACTCCATTTTTTGGATCATTTTGGGCTCTGGGGTTTTTTGGGGTGCCACAGGTGTCCCAAAATGGCAAAAACATCAAACTCCAAACTCATTCAGTGTCTCCAAATCCTTTTATTTTGCATTCCTTGTGACACCAAGCGCCGTAGTGAATCCCACTTAGGATCACCCAATTTTTTCGGGATTTTTGGGGATTTTTCGGGGTTTTCGGGGTCATTTTGGGGTCTGGGGTTTTTTGGGGTGCCGAAAATGCCCCAGAACGGTAAAAACATCAAACTCCAAACTCATTCAGTGTCCCAAATCCTTTTATTTCGCATTCCTGCCAACACCAAGCGCCGTAGTGAATCCCACTCAGGATCACCCAATTTTTTCGGGATTTTCGGGATTTTCGGGGTCATTTTGGGGTCTGTGGTTTTTTGGGGTGCCACAGGTGCCCGGGGATGGTGAAGGCGTCCACGCTGCCGCTCATGGTGCGCGCGGGCAGGCGGCAGAAGCGCCGCTGGTCCGACTGGTATTTGTACAGAGCCTCCACGGCCGAGATGGGCACATTTCGGGGTCACTTTGGGCATTTTTGGGGTGCCACGCTCAGTTTTTGGGGTCATTTTGGGGTGCCACAGGTGTCCCAGAATGGCAAAAACATCAAACTCCAAACCAAACCATTGTCACCTCAGTGTCCCCAAGACCTTTTATTAATAACACAAGCGCCATAGTGAATTCCACTTAGGATAACCGAATCTTTTGGGATTTTTTGGGATTTTTCAGGGTAATTTTGGGGTGCCACAGGTGTCCCAAAATAGCAAAAACATCAAACTCCAAACTCATTCAGTGTCTCCAAATCCTTTTATTTCGCATTCCTGCCAACACCAAGCGCCGTAGTGAATCCCACTTAGGATCACCCAATTTTTTCGGGATTTTTGGGGATTTTTCGGGGTTTTCGGGGTCATTTTGGGGTCTGGGGTTTTTTGGGGTGCCGAAAATGCCCCAGAACGGTAAAAACATCAAACTCCAAACTCATTCAGTGTCCCAAATCCTTTTATTTCGCATTCCTTGTGACACCAAGCGCCGTAGTGAATCCCACTCAGGATCACCCAATTTTTTCGGGATTTTCGGGGTTTTGGGGGTCATTTTGGGGTCTGTGGCTTTTTGGGGTGCCACAGGTGCCCGGGGATGGTGAAGGCGTCCACGCTGCCGCTCATGGTGCGCGCGGGCAGGCA
>JAXCHO010000754.1:0-27453 GCA_036630365.1 Acanthiza pusilla
GGCGAGTGGCGAACCGTTGGCGGAGCAGGGTCTCCACGGTCGCCCAGCGCTGTTTTGCTTGTTGTAGCTTGCTCAATAAATCAAATTATTTTAATTGGCCTGGTTTTTGTCTCTAACCTATAACACTACTGTAGTGCTAGCCCTAGCCCTCTCTCAGAAGGACGTCTCCTTCTACACAAATTGTATCACAAAAGTACTCTTTATACATCTACTCACGTGCCTCTGTAGGGTCCTTGGTCTCTGATACCTTCTAGGCTGCCACCGCCCCGGTAGATGTTGACAGAGTGATAATGCAGGTGTTGCACTGGGCCCAGAGGGGTTTGTAGAGACCTTCCTTGACCCGGCTGGGGTGCCAAAAACTGTAGCCTAAAAGACAGGCTACCTGAAACAGAGGCCAAGACAAATTAGGAGTATAAAAAGCAGACAATTTATTTAAGGCCTGCAGAGGCCTTAAAGGTAGATTCAGGCAAACAAAGTCCCCTGTCGGGGACGACACCCAAAATGGACCCCGAGTCACGAGCTCTTCACCTTTTATAAGTTCTGTTTCATTAGCATATTGGCCCTTAATTCTCCAATCGTACCCTCAGGTGATGATGTTAACCACCCCAGGCCTGCTCCCCCCATCTCACAGTTGTTTACATATTTTCAAGCCCTAAGGCAATGAATATGTCCTTGAATCTGTACTCAGAGAGTCTTGTTTTGGCTAAAGGTGCTGGGAACAGGGGATTTTAGCACTTTGTAAGAAGCACAGAACTACAGCAAGTTACAGCTACATGAAGAGTAAAAAACTAGAAATACCTGAAGGCATCAGTATAGCTCATTGTATTATTGCTTGAATTGCCATTGTTTGTTAGACAGCCTTGTCATTGTTTGCTAGCAGCCAATCTTAATGTGCCACAGTAATTATGAAAAGGTATAAGAGCAGCAGCAGCAGAGAATAATTAAGAGCTTCTTCTGGCTAATTCTAAACAAAACTCAGCTCCCACTTTTCACCACAGTTAAATAAAACTAGTGTTCTGGAAATGATCTTTCCTCTCCTTTGCGGTGGATGCCAGTCCCTATTGTCCCTACTGACTATATTTCACTTATCATTGTGGGATGGTTTTGGCACCTATGGAATGAATGCCTTTGGATAAAATGAAAATCCTGCAAATCAAAAGCCTCTTTGCATAAGGGGAAGATGAAGAAAGCAGAGAAGTTTTCAGATGTATCTTAGCTTGCTTTTTACATTAATTTTACCTTTGCTTCTGATGCCAAAGTGATTTTTGCCTTTTTACTTTTCTGTATTTGTGACCTTGCCAGTAGTTTTTCCCCAGCCAGAAAGACCAAACTCATTGCAGAGCTCCAAGCCCTGGAGGGCACAAGGCCCCTCTCCTGTCTTGCTTCTTCCTGGGAACCAAGCCTGACAACAAGATCTTCAAGACACATTTTAGTCAACAAGTCCAACTAGTACCAAGGGTGGGGGGGCTCCAGAGAAGGGGCTTGACCTGGGGGGAATTGCATCCCCACTTGTCCTCTGAATTGGTGCTTTTGATCAATGATGCTAATTTCCTAAAACCTAGAAGACTGTATTCAGCCGGGGGGAGGGGTGGGCGTTTGTGGATATTCTTCCTGGAACTGTCCCTGGAGCTCCAGTAAAGATCCACTTTTATCTTATCTCCTATACTGAAAGGATCTTGAGTTTCATTTCTAGGCTGAAAAAGGCAGCATTTCAGATGAGTTATTCTCCAGCTGCACTGTTACAAACACTGGAAAAATGAAAGACCATTCACTTTAAGCACTCAAAACACAGCTCCTTCTACCCATATTCTCCCTACTGGAACTATAGGATCAGTCTTCTCTGTGGGTTTTGCCCTCCCTATCCATTCAAAGTCCCACATAGTCTTGCTTGTCAGGTGCCAAGCTATGGTATCCACCCCCCCCCCCACCACGCCCCAGAAACCCGGTCTTATCGCCACTTGAGGTGATAGGAGCAGAAGCAAACAAGGTGGTTACTATGACTGTTCCAGGGGAATGGCACTGGTGCCAAGTACCCACTCCGCACTTACGTCGGCAGGAGTAATGGGTGGGAGCAGGAAGAGGGGGGAGGTAACTGCTCTTCTGTTTGTGATTTAACAGGATACCTGCAACCCATACACCCCCTGGAGCAAAACATCTGGGTGACCCTGGCTAAGGCAACTGGACAAGATCCCTTATGCCTTAGCACTGCTGCGCCTCAGAAGCCATTCACAAAGTGTCTGATCGGCGTCCTTCTCACCACCCCTGAACTGCCACAGTTATGGAACAGCACCCCTGCCTCCTCAGCCTGCCCGGATACATTGTCTCCCCGTGGGAAATTCCCTGCTTTACCCCCACAGGAACTGCAGATTTTAGGCACCTTGAATGCACATAGCTGTACCACCTTCACATTTCTCAGCACAAGGAATAGCCCTATGGCTTGGTGGGTCAATGCCACAACACCATGCTACCCAAGTGTTTCACACCGGTGTAATTCAATCACAAACTAAAACTAACCTTGAGTTTTAGTATACATATGCAACTCCCGCAGGGCATTTTCTTAATCTGTGCGGACTGAGCATGGACCAGAGTGCCAATGGCAATTAAAGGTGGTCCATCTACTTTGGGGAAAGTAACCCTCTTTTCTCTAAAGATGACAATTGCACTATGGAGCCAACAAAACTGAACTCACCACTCTCATACTCACAGCATACATGCTTTTACTTCTGCCTGCAGAGATACAGCTGAGTTCTGGAACACTGCCAAGATAATCACTGCCTCTTCATCGGCTCCTGGGCTTGCAAGTGCACAAGGCCTCAGGAGCCTGAACAAACCTGGCTGTTGGTTGGCCAAGTTTAGTAATGCTACCAGCATAGCGATAGCTGACTTGTTAATTGATGTAGACAGCATTAGACATGCTATATTCCAAAATCAAGCAGCAATTGATTTTTTGCTTTTACTGCGTGGGCATGGGTGCAAAGAATTTGACAGGTTATGTTGTATGAACTTAAGTGACCATTCCCGCTCTTCCATCCCTCCACTGCCCTGCACTGATTTGCTCAGCCATCCCCACCTTGACTTCCCCACCCATTTGTCCAGGCCCAGCCTTGCCTTCCCTTCCCTTCCCTTCTTTTTCTAGAACTCTCATTGTCTTGCTTATCTCTCCCTTGCCTTGCCTTGCCCTGTAAATGCAGCAGTTGCCTTCTGTTGCCCTCAAAGCCTTCACTTGCCTTGCAGGACCTTGCTCACCCCTCCCCCACCTGGAATTCAAGACCCCTCTTTTCGTGGCATTTCTTCAACTTGCCTTGCCCTGCCTGCTTCCCTCAGGAAGCCTTCAAGGCCTTCACATACCCGCAGCGTTTCAGGAGCATGGAAGAGGAAGCCCATAGGAGCCAAACCCGTCTGTCCCAGCAGCTTTTTTCTGGCATCAATTCTTGCATGTACAGGATTTTGGACTGGCAATCCACATTTGTCTTCTGAGCTCTGGGACCAAGATGACAGTTCTTCTGCATTGGAAGGAAAGCAGGTAGCCCCAGTGTTTTAGGTGCAGATTAGAGCTGGCACAGGTGAGAGCAAGACTGTTATTATACACTCAATTGTGGGTTTTGCATTATGAGCAAAGGTAATTAAGGCAACAGATACAACTACAGGTGCAATACATAAGAGATAGAGAACAGTACTTTAAAAATATACAGATCATTAACCATTTAACTATTAGCTACTACCCAGAGTCCACAATCACGGGAGAGTCCCATTTTACAGGTGAGACTTGAAGACCTTTCCCGGGCAAGGTTGTCAAGTTTACCTGAAAAGGGGTTCCAGCTCTCCAAGCCCAATTGGTGAGCCAAAATGACTCAATTGCAGTTTTAGGGTAGAAACATCTGGGATTCAAGATTCAGTACCCGATCAGCTTAGGGCCAGGACTTGGCCAGAGCCCAGGCCTTACCTGAGAGGGTCTCTCTAAATCTTCTAAACAAGCTTCTATTAATATCAATTCTTTAAAGCAATATACTTCTTGCAGATCGGTGTTGTGGTTTAGTTTTAACTAAATAATCAATGGTACCATAAACAAATTACAAATAGCTGTGAACAAAGAGACACATATGTATAGCATCAAATAATGTTTTCTGGGTAATGCTCTCTGTAAAAGCTTAGTAAATTCATATCATTACTTTAACAACACATCTAGAATTTCATGTTTTGACAGAACTTAAACTTTAACTTCACTTAAAATTAAGATAAATCTAACAGAGCTTAAAGTTAACATCATTGAAAGCAAAAATTAATGTCAAGCACTTAAAAAATAAGTCCTATCTCATAGGTGCCTCTACCCAGACTTACATGCTGATAAAATACAAATTAACAGAGACAATTCACACACATGTACAGGAAAACAAAATTAAACTTGCCTTTGTTAAAGTTATTACGGGGCTAACTGACTCTTAGGCCACAAAATGCTTTACAGAATTGGCCTCAGGATTCTACTCAGCCAGTTCTGGCTCTGAGGCAGCAAGTTACACCCCTCTGCCAGCTGTTACAAATTCACTAAACAACACCACCACTCACAAACATGGAAATTTTCTTCACTCGACTACAAGCGTCTGTTTTCTCTTTTCTTTCTTTCAGAGGTTACCAAAATTCAACTTCTTAATCAAACTGAAAACCAACAGACTTTACATAAATTTTGATCAACTTAAAGTTGACAGGTCTGACTTATAAACTCAAAAGGCATAAAAGACTCAAACAACATTCTTAGTACATTTGCTGCAGCACTTTCACACTTGTATGCACACAGATACTGATTAAGGTATACCTATGGAAAGAAAAATAGTCCTTTGAATTCAGTGAGGTAGTCACTCTGAATGCCTTTGCATTCTTTTAACTTTAAATTTACTAAAATTAGATACAAGATTAAGAGTATACCTTAAGAGTTTTAGATACAGCAGAATTTAACTTATTTTGACTTTCTTCGCACAAGAAACTACTGAAAATTCATCATACAGCAGTTAAACATTTGCAAATAATATCAAGAAATAAATCTAAAGTGTGGCAGATTTACAGTCATGTGGAAAATGCCTGTTCACTCCTCTAAGATAAATGTAAGTTTATTAAGATGTTTTCGAGATGCAGCTTTACTCACAGGGATGATAGCACTGCACGTTCTTGGAAAATTGCATTTAAGACCTGCTTAACTTGCTGATGGTAGGACAGCTTTCTGTAAAAATAATTACAAACGGTTTGAGATGTAAAGCACATGTGTCTACATGGCAAAAACAATTGCATTTAAATTGTCTTATTAAAGCTGTATAGGCAGACAGGTAAAGCTGGCACCACGCTACATGTTTTTACAGTAGAGGATCGTGAGCTAATTATATTCGATTTCCAAACAGCTTCTGCAGATAACAAACATGGAGTTAGGCCTAGTATAGGCCTCACCCTCAGCCTGCCCGGATACATTGTCTCCCCGTGGGAAATTCCCTGCTTTACCCCCACAGGAACTGCAGATTTTAGGCACCTTGAATGCACATAGCTGTACCACCTTCACATTTCTCAGCACAAGGAATAGCCCTATGGCTTGGTGGGTCAATGCCACAACACCATGCTACCCAAGTGTTTCACACCGGTGTAATTCAATCACAAACTAAAACTAACCTTGAGTTTTAGTATGCATATGCAACTCCCGCAGGGCATTTTCTTAATCTGTGCGGACTGAGCATGGACCAGAGTGCCAATGGCAATTAAAGGTGGTCCATCTACTTTGGGGGAAGTAACCCTCTTTTCTCTAAAGATGACAATTGCACTATGGAGCCAACAAAACTGAACTCACCACTCTCATACTCACAGCATACATGCTTTTACTTCTGCCTGCAGAGATACAGCTGAGTTCTGGAACACTGCCAAGATAATCACTGCCTCTTCATCGGCTCCTGGGCTTGCAAGTGCACAAGGCCTCAGGAGCCTGAACAAACCTGGCTGTTGGTTGGCCAAGTTTAGTAATGCTACCAGCATAGCGATAGCTGACTCGTTAATTGATGTAGACAGCATTAGACATGCTATATTCCAAAATCAAGCAGCAATTGATTTTTTGCTTTTACTGCGTGGGCATGGGTGCAAAGAATTTGACAGGTTATGTTGTATGAACTTAAGTGACCATTCCCGCTCTTCCATCCCTCCACTGCCCTGCACTGATTTGCTCAGCCATCCCCACCTTGACTTCCCCACCCATTTGTCCAGGCCCAGCCTTGCCTTCCCTTCCCTTCTTTTTCTAGAACTCTCATTGTCTTGCTTATCTCTCCCTTGCCTTGCCTTGCCCTGTAAATGCAGCAGTTGCCTTCTGTTGCCCTCAAAGCCTTCACTTGCCTTGCAGGACCTTGCTCACCCCTCCCCCACCTGGAATTCAAGACCCCTCTTTTCGTGGCATTTCTTCAACTTGCCTTGCCCTGCCTGCTTCCCTCAGGAAGCCTTCAAGGCCTTCACATACCCGCAGCGTTTCAGGAGCATGGAAGAGGAAGCCCATAGGAGCCAAACCCGTCTGTCCCAGCAGCTTTTTTCTGGCATCAATTCTTGCATGTACAGGATTTTGGACTGGCAATCCACATTTGTCTTCTGAGCTCTGGGACCAAGATGACAGTTCTTCTGCATTGGAAGGAAAGCAGGTAGCCCCAGTGTTTTAGGTGCAGATTAGAGCTGGCACAGGTGAGAGCAAGACCAGTCAAGTCAGTGTTTCCTGGCCGCTTTTGTCTACCAGCAGCTGCCTTGCCTTGGCAACCCAAGAGTTTCCTCTTCTTGCCCTGCTAAACCTCCATGGCTTTGAGTTCTCTTCTGTGCCCATGCCCCACCTGGCTACAGCTTTCCTCCACGGCCTTGCTTTGCCTACTCCTTCCTGTTTCTGCCTGGCCTACCCATCACTGGGCTTACCTTCTTATGCCTAGCCTTGCCTCTAACTTCTGGACCTTCTCTTGCCTACCACTCCATTTGCTTTCCCCTCACTGCTCTGGCCTTGTCTACCTCCCCCTTGACTTGCCTCCAATTGCCTACACTTGCCTTGTGTTGCCTTGCCTGCATGGAAGGCAAGGTAAAGAGTGGTAGGCAAGGCAAAGCAAAGCAAGGACGATGTAGGCAGGGCAAGGGAAGGCAGATGCAAGAAAGGCAAGCAAAGCAAGAGGAGGCTAGGAAAAACTGGGCAAGGTAGAGAAGGCAAGTCCCAGCCAAAAGACTCGGAGTGCCTTTCCTTGAGAAGCAAAGGCCATAGTGCCAGTGTCAGTGGAGCAGAAGGAAAGGTACCATGGGGAGGTACAGTCCAGCAAGACATTTCTCTCCTGGCCCCTTCTGGGTAGGAGTAATTGTTGGACGTATGCAATACTGGAGGTGCTATGCAACTTTGGCTTGGTAAGCTCCTGAAGGAGAATGGCAAGGCTTTTTCATGGGAAGGAAAGCACGCAACCCCAGCGCTGGAGGCGCAGAGAAGAAGCTGCCTAGTGGAGGTCCGGGGCACCAGCTGCTTTCTGTCCTGACATATCTGGTGTGGAAGCATTGCTTCAGTTTGTACACTTTACGGACATGGAATCCATCTTTGGAAGGTGGCCTCTTGAAAGATTCAGTTTGGCAGGTGGTTTCCGCGTCTCAGAAGTGGCCTTCTGAAATTCTGGCAACACCGTCTTTTGGACAAGGTAAACCGCTCTGCTCAGTCTTGGTGGGTAGCCTACCTAGCAGCCTAGGTAATGCTGAGGAACAGTGTTCTGGCACCTTTGCATGGGATCAGTCCCTGGATGTTCTGTATTTTGGAGGAGGGGATGCCATTTCATTGGAGATGGGCTTCTAATTCCTCTCTTTTGCAAAGGAAACAACTTTGCATGTGTACATTGGTTGGTCTTAGTGAATTTTAAGACTTTTGCCCATAGGCAGTTCTCTGGCTTAGTGCTGTTGAACTGTCAGTGGGAATGCAAACGCCAGGCTGTTGAGCTTTTTGTCCTGGTCCCGTTCATGTGGGAGCAGCTCCCCTCCATGGTGCTGGACCTGACTGGATGCAGACTCAGTGAGACTGCAGGGTTAGGATGGTAGCAAGAGCTGAGAAGGAAAGGGCCGATAGCAGGGTGTGTGCTGGTACCTCGACGGGTGCAGTTGAAGTTGTCGGCAGCTAGAGCTTTCTCAGCTGGCATCTTTGTGAGCTCTGCTTTTGCCAGATGTTCTCAAGTTTGTAGCCAGATTCTTGTGAGAGTGAAAAGAATTTTTAAGGCAAAGGCCACTAGAGTGTGGTGCAAATAAGAGTTTGCAGTTGGAAGGGGAAGATCAAAGCAATCTTTTGGGGCTGACAGTCGAGTTGAGAGCAGGCACCTTTCCAACTTGGCTGTGGAATTGGGAGGCTTCCGAGCTGGACACAGCGCGATACCTTTAAAAGCAAGTCGAGAGTGCCATCGTGTGGTTGATTCCATATGAGCGCTGACAGAGTGCAGGCAAAAGCCAAGCTCTTTTCTGGCCCGGCCCCACTCGTGTGCGAGCAGCAGTTCGTGGAGAAGCTCCGTGGTGAATCCTGTCCCTTGGACACTGAACGAATGTGAAGCTACATCTAGCGGAGAAGGAAGAGGAATCATTTCACAGCTGGCTGCACGGTGTTTCGGCTGCAAAACCAAAGGAAATTGGGAGCAGCTCCCCTTCATGGTGCTGGACCATGGCGCTGAGAAGGAAAGGGCCGATAGCAGGGTGTGTGCTGGTACCTCGACGGGTGCAGTTGAAGTTGTCGGCAGCTAGAGCTTTCTCAGTTGGCATCTTTGTGAGCTCTGCTTTTGCCAGATGTTCTCAAGTTTGTAGCCAGATTCTTGTGAGAGAGAAAAGAATTATTTGGGCAAAGGCGTTGGTGTTGCCGTTAGAGTGTGGTGCAAATAAGAGTTTGCAGTTGGAACGGGAAGATCAAAGCAATCTTTTGGGGCTGACAGATGAGTTGAGAGCAGGCACCTTCCCAACTTGGCTGTAGAATCGGGAGGATTCCGAGCTGGACACAGCGGGATTCCTTTAAAAGCAAGTCGAGAGTGCCATCGTGTGGTTGATTCCATATGAGCGCTGACAGAGTCCAGGCAAAAGCCAAGCTCACTTCCACGAAGGTCTGGAAACACTGGCACACGGGACACAATGTGCAGAGAGAGAAGGAGCAAGAGAGAGAGAGAAGCACTTTGCCCCAAATTCAGTCTTACAGAACTCGTGCACTTGGAGTTCCCAGAGAAGGTGGCGTGCGTGGAGAAGGTTTTCTCCACGTAGCCTCTTCTGTTCGCTTCTTTGCCGGACCGCAGAAAGACGCCCGCTTCCCTCTCGCGCTTTGCGAGCGAAAAGGCGCCTAGCCGGCGAAGGTGCGTCTTCGGCGGCCAGAAGGCGAAACGAAAACCGGCACTGTGCCCTGCTGCTGCGCTCCCTGCATTTCACATCCAAACTGCACCAGCACGCATAGCAACATGCAGGCTCACCTCCAAAAGATGTTTCCCGCTGCCACGAAGGTCTGGCAGCACTGGCACTCGGGACAAAATGTGCAGAGAGAGAAGAGGGAGAGAGGGAGAGAAGCACTTTGCCCCAGCTTCAGTCTTACAGAACTCGTGCACTTGGAGTTCCCAGAGAAGGTAGAGTGCGTGGAGAAGGTTTTCTCCACGTAGCCTCTTCTGTTCGCGTTTTTGCCGCACCGCAGAGAGCCGCCCGCTTCTCTCTCGCGCTTTGCGAGCGAAGGACGCCTAGCCGGCGAAGGTGCGTCTTCGGCGGCTGCAAAGCGAAGCGAGAGCCGGTACGGCGCCCTGCTGCTGTGCTCGCTGCATTTCACATCCAAACTGCACCAGCACGCATAGCAGCATGCAGGCTCATCTCCAAAAGATGTTTCCTGCTGCCACGAAGATCTGGCAACACTGGCACTAAGTCACACTCTGCAGAGAGAGAAAAAGCAAGAGAGATTGAGATGCACTTTGCCCCAGCTTCAGTCTTACAGAACTCGTGCACTTGGAGTTCCCAGAGAAGGTAGAGTGCGTGGAGAAGGTTTTCTCCACGTAGCCTCTTCTGTTCGCGTTTTTGCCGCACCGCAGAGAGCCGCCCGCTTCTCTCTCGCGCTTTGCGAGCGAAGGGCGCCTAGCCGGCGAAGGTGCGTCTTCTTCGGCAAGAAAGCGAAGCGAGAGCCGGTACGGCGCCCTGCTGCTGTGCTCCCTGCATTTCACATCCAAACTGCACCAGCACGCATAGCAGCATGCAGGCTCACCTCCAAAAAATGTTTCCTTCTGCCACGAAGATCTGGCAACACTGGCACTAAGTCACACTCTGCAGAGAGAGAAAAAGCAAGAGAGATTGAGATGCACTTTGCCCCAGCTTCAGTCTTACAGAACTCGTGCACTTGGAGTTCCCAGAGAAGGTAGAGTGCGTGGAGAAGGTTTTCTCCACGTAGCCTCTTCTGTTCGCGTTTTTGCCGCACCGCCGAGAGCCGCCCGCTTCTCTCTCGCGCTTTGCGAGCGAAGGACGCCTAGCCGGCGAAGGTGCGTCTTCGGCGGCTGCAAAGCGAAGCGAGAGCCGGTACGGCGCCCTGCTGCTGTGCTCGCTGCATTTCACATCCAAACTGCACCAGCACGCATAGCAGCATGCAGGCTCATCTCCAAAAGATGTTTCCTGCTGCCACGAAGATCTGGCAACACTGGCACTAAGTCACACTCTGCAGAGAGAGAAAAAGCAAGAGAGATTGAGATGCACTTTGCCCCAGCTTCAGTCTTACAGAACTCGTGCACTTGGAGTTCCCAGAGAAGGTAGAGTGCGTGGAGAATGCTCTCTCCACGTAGCCTCTTCTGTTCGCGTTTTTGCCGCACCGCAGAGAGCCGCCCGCTTCTCTCTCGCGCTTTGCGAGCGAAGGGCGCCTAGCCGGCGAAGGTGCGTCTTCTTCGGCAAGAAAGCGAAGCGAGAGCCGGTACGGCGCCCTGCTGCTGTACTCCCCGCATTTTACTTCCAAACTGCACCAGCACGCATCGCAGCATGCAGGCTCATCTCCAAAGGATGTTTCCTGCCGCCACGAAGTTCTGGCAGCACTGGCACTCGGGACAAAATATGCAGAGAGAGAGGGAGCGAGAGAGAGAGAAAAGAACTTCGCCCCAGCTTCAGCCTTGCAGAACTCGTGCACTTGGAGTTCCCAGAGAAGGTAGCGTGCGTGGAGAAGGTTTTCTCCACGTAGCCGCTTCTGTTCGCATCTTTGCCGCACCGCAGAGAGCCGCCCGCTTCTCTCTCGCGCTTTGCGAGCGAAGGACGCCTAGCCGGCGAAGGTGCGTCTTCGGCGGCTGCAAAGCGAAGCGAGAGCCGGTACGGCGCCCTGCTGCTGTGCTCCCTGCATTTCACATCCAAACTGCACCAGCACGCATAGCAGCATGCAGGCTCATCTCCAAAAGATGTTTCCTGCTGCCACGAAGATCTGGCAACACTGGCACTAAGTCACACTCTGCAGAGAGAGAAAAAGCAAGAGAGATTGAGATGCACTTTGCCCCAGCTTCAGTCTTACAGAACTCGTGCACTTGGAGTTCCCAGAGAAGGTAGAGTGCGTGGAGAAGGTTTTCTCCACGTAGCCTCTTCTGTTCGCGTTTTTGCCGCACCGCAGAGAGCCGCCCGCTTCTCTCTCGCGCTTTGCGAGCGAAGGACGCCTAGCCGGCGAAGGTGCGTCTTCTTCGGCAAGAAAGCGAAGCGAGAGCCGGTACGGCGCCCTGCTGCTGTGCTCCCTGCATTTCACATCCAAACTGCACCAGCACGCATAGCAGCATGCAGGCTCACCTCCAAAAAATGTTTCCTGCTGCCACGAAGATCTGGCAACACTGGCACTAAGTCACACTCTGCAGAGAGAGAAAAAGCAAGAGAGATTGAGATGCACTTTGCCCCAGCTTCAGTCTTACAGAACTCGTGCACTTGGAGTTCCCAGAGAAGGTAGAGTGCGTGGAGAAGGTTTTCTCCACGTAGCCTCTTCTGTTCGCGTTTTTGCCGCACCGCCGAGAGCCGCCCGCTTCTCTCTCGCGCTTTGCGAGCGAAGGACGCCTAGCCGGCGAAGGTGCGTCTTCGGCGGCTGCAAAGCGAAGCGAGAGCCGGTACGGCGCCCTGCTGCTGTGCTCGCTGCATTTCACATCCAAACTGCACCAGCACGCATAGCAGCATGCAGGCTCATCTCCAAAAGATGTTTCCTGCTGCCACGAAGATCTGGCAACACTGGCACTAAGTCACACTCTGCAGAGAGAGAAAAAGCAAGAGAGATTGAGATGCACTTTGCCCCAGCTTCAGTCTTACAGAACTCGTGCACTTGGAGTTCCCAGAGAAGGTAGAGTGCGTGGAGAATGCTCTCTCCACGTAGCCTCTTCTGTTCGCGTTTTTGCCGCACCGCAGAGAGCCGCCCGCTTCTCTCTCGCGCTTTGCGAGCGAAGGGCGCCTAGCCGGCGAAGGTGCGTCTTCTTCGGCAAGAAAGCGAAGCGAGAGCCGGTACGGCGCCCTGCTGCTGTACTCCCCGCATTTTACTTCCAAACTGCACCAGCACGCATCGCAGCATGCAGGCTCATCTCCAAAGGATGTTTCCTGCCGCCACGAAGTTCTGGCAGCACTGGCACTCGGGACAAAATATGCAGAGAGAGAGGGAGCGAGAGAGAGAGAAAAGAACTTCGCCCCAGCTTCAGCCTTGCAGAACTCGTGCACTTGGAGTTCCCAGAGAAGGTAGCGTGCGTGGAGAAGGTTTTCTCCACGTAGCCGCTTCTGTTCGCATCTTTGCCGCACCGCAGAGAGCCGCCCGCTTCTCTCTCGCGCTTTGCGAGCGAAGGACGCCTAGCCGGCGAAGGTGCGTCTTCGGCGGCTGCAAAGCGAAGCGAGAGCCGGTACGGCGCCCTGCTGCTGTGCTCCCTGCATTTCACATCCAAACTGCACCAGCACGCATAGCAGCATGCAGGCTCATCTCCAAAAGATGTTTCCTGCTGCCACGAAGATCTGGCAACACTGGCACTAAGTCACACTCTGCAGAGAGAGAAAAAGCAAGAGAGATTGAGATGCACTTTGCCCCAGCTTCAGTCTTACAGAACTCGTGCACTTGGAGTTCCCAGAGAAGGTAGAGTGCGTGGAGAAGGTTTTCTCCACGTAGCCTCTTCTGTTCGCGTTTTTGCCGCACCGCAGAGAGCCGCCCGCTTCTCTCTCGCGCTTTGCGAGCGAAGGGCGCCTAGCCGGCGAAGGTGCGTCTTCTTCGGCAAGAAAGCGAAGCGAGAGCCGGTACGGCGCCCTGCTGCTGTGCTCCCTGCATTTCACATCCAAACTGCACCAGCACGCATAGCAGCATGCAGGCTCACCTCCAAAAAATGTTTCCTGCTGCCACGAAGATCTGGCAACACTGGCACTAAGTCACACTCTGCAGAGAGAGAAAAAGCAAGAGAGATTGAGATGCACTTTGCCCCAGCTTCAGTCTTACAGAACTCGTGCACTTGGAGTTCCCAGAGAAGGTAGAGTGCGTGGAGAAGGTTTTCTCCACGTAGCCTCTTCTGTTCGCGTTTTTGCCGCACCGCCGAGAGCCGCCCGCTTCTCTCTCGCGCTTTGCGAGCGAAGGACGCCTAGCCGGCGAAGGTGCGTCTTCGGCGGCTGCAAAGCGAAGCGAGAGCCGGTACGGCGCCCTGCTGCTGTGCTCGCTGCATTTCACATCCAAACTGCACCAGCACGCATAGCAGCATGCAGGCTCATCTCCAAAAGATGTTTCCTGCTGCCACGAAGATCTGGCAACACTGGCACTAAGTCACACTCTGCAGAGAGAGAAAAAGCAAGAGAGATTGAGATGCACTTTGCCCCAGCTTCAGTCTTACAGAACTCGTGCACTTGGAGTTCCCAGAGAAGGTAGAGTGCGTGGAGAATGCTCTCTCCACGTAGCCTCTTCTGTTCGCGTTTTTGCCGCACCGCAGAGAGCCGCCCGCTTCTCTCTCGCGCTTTGCGAGCGAAGGGCGCCTAGCCGGCGAAGGTGCGTCTTCTTCGGCAAGAAAGCGAAGCGAGAGCCGGTACGGCGCCCTGCTGCTGTACTCCCCGCATTTTACTTCCAAACTGCACCAGCACGCATCGCAGCATGCAGGCTCATCTCCAAAGGATGTTTCCTGCCGCCACGAAGTTCTGGCAGCACTGGCACTCGGGACAAAATATGCAGAGAGAGAGGGAGCGAGAGAGAGAGAAAAGAACTTCGCCCCAGCTTCAGCCTTGCAGAACTCGTGCACTTGGAGTTCCCAGAGAAGGTAGCGTGCGTGGAGAAGGTTTTCTCCACGTAGCCGCTTCTGTTCGCATCTTTGCCGCACCGCAGAGAGCCGCCCGCTTCTCTCTCGCGCTTTGCGAGCGAAGGACGCCTAGCCGGCGAAGGTGCGTCTTCGGCGGCTGCAAAGCGAAGCGAGAGCCGGTACGGCGCCCTGCTGCTGTGCTCCCTGCATTTCACATCCAAACTGCACCAGCACGCATAGCAGCATGCAGGCTCATCTCCAAAAGATGTTTCCTGCTGCCACGAAGATCTGGCAACACTGGCACTAAGTCACACTCTGCAGAGAGAGAAAAAGCAAGAGAGATTGAGATGCACTTTGCCCCAGCTTCAGTCTTACAGAACTCGTGCACTTGGAGTTCCCAGAGAAGGTAGAGTGCGTGGAGAAGGTTTTCTCCACGTAGCCTCTTCTGTTCGCGTTTTTGCCGCACCGCAGAGATCCGCCCGCTTCTCTCTCGCGCTTTGCGAGCGAAGGGCGCCTAGCCGGCGAAGGTGCGTCTTCTTCGGCAAGAAAGCGAAGCGAGAGCCGGTACGGCGCCCTGCTGCTGTGCTCCCTGCATTTCACATCCAAACTGCACCAGCACGCATAGCAGCATGCAGGCTCACCTCCAAAAAATGTTTCCTGCTGCCACGAAGATCTGGCAACACTGGCACTAAGTCACACTCTGCAGAGAGAGAAAAAGCAAGAGAGATTGAGATGCACTTTGCCCCAGCTTCAGTCTTACAGAACTCGTGCACTTGGAGTTCCCAGAGAAGGTAGAGTGCGTGGAGAAGGTTTTCTCCACGTAGCCTCTTCTGTTCGCGTTTTTGCCGCACCGCCGAGAGCCGCCCGCTTCTCTCTCGCGCTTTGCGAGCGAAGGACGCCTAGCCGGCGAAGGTGCGTCTTCGGCGGCTGCAAAGCGAAGCGAGAGCCGGTACGGCGCCCTGCTGCTGTGCTCGCTGCATTTCACATCCAAACTGCACCAGCACGCATAGCAGCATGCAGGCTCATCTCCAAAAGATGTTTCCTGCTGCCACGAAGATCTGGCAACACTGGCACTAAGTCACACTCTGCAGAGAGAGAAAAAGCAAGAGAGATTGAGATGCACTTTGCCCCAGCTTCAGTCTTACAGAACTCGTGCACTTGGAGTTCCCAGAGAAGGTAGAGTGCGTGGAGAATGCTCTCTCCACGTAGCCTCTTCTGTTCGCGTTTTTGCCGCACCGCAGAGAGCCGCCCGCTTCTCTCTCGCGCTTTGCGAGCGAAGGGCGCCTAGCCGGCGAAGGTGCGTCTTCTTCGGCAAGAAAGCGAAGCGAGAGCCGGTACGGCGCCCTGCTGCTGTACTCCCCGCATTTTACTTCCAAACTGCACCAGCACGCATCGCAGCATGCAGGCTCATCTCCAAAGGATGTTTCCTGCCGCCACGAAGTTCTGGCAGCACTGGCACTCGGGACAAAATATGCAGAGAGAGAGGGAGCGAGAGAGAGAGAAAAGAACTTCGCCCCAGCTTCAGCCTTGCAGAACTCGTGCACTTGGAGTTCCCAGAGAAGGTAGCGTGCGTGGAGAAGGTTTTCTCCACGTAGCCGCTTCTGTTCGCATCTTTGCCGCACCGCAGAGAGCCGCCCGCTTCTCTCTCGCGCTTTGCGAGCGAAGGACGCCTAGCCGGCGAAGGTGCGTCTTCTTCGGCAAGAAAGCGAAGCGAGAGCCGGTACGGCGCCCTGCTGCTGTGCTCCCTGCATTTCACATCCAAACTGCACCAGCACGCATAGCAGCATGCAGGCTCATCTCCAAAAGATGTTTCTTGCCGCCACGAAGTTCTGGCAGCACTGGCACTCGGGACAAAATATGCAGAGAGAGAGGGAGCGAGAGAGAGAGAAAAGAACTTCGCCCCAGCTTCAGTCTTACAGAACTCGTGCACTTGGAGGTCCCAGAGAAGGTAGCGTGCGTGGAGAATGTTTTCTCCACGTAGCCTTTTCTGTTCGCGTTTTTGTACGCGTTCTGTAAGACTGAAGCTGTGGCAAAGTGCATCTCAATCTCTCTTGCTTTTTCTCTCTCTGCACATTTTGTCCCGACTGCCAGTGCTGCCAAATCTTGGTGGCAGTGGCAAACTTCCTTTGGAGATGAGCCTGCATGCTGCTATGCGTGCTGGTGCAGCTTGGATGTGAAATGCAGCGAGCACAGCAGCAGGGCGCCGTACCGGCTCTCGCTTCGCTTTGCAGCCGCCGAAGACGCACCTTCGCCGGCTAGGCGTCCTTCGCTCGCAAAGCGCGAGAGAGAAGCGGGCGGCTCTCTGCGGTGCGGCAAAGATGCGAACAGAAGCGGCTACGTGGAGAAAACCTTCTCCACGCACGCTACCTTCTCTGGGAACTCCAAGTGCACGAGTTCTGTAAGACTGAAGCTGGGGCAAAGTGCATCTCAATCTCTCTTGCTTTTTCTCTCTCTGCAGAGTGTGACTTAGTGCCAGTGTTGCCAGATCTTCGTGGCAGCAGGAAACATCTTTTGGAGATGAGCCTGCATGCTGCTATGCGTGCTGGTGCAGTTTGGATGTGAAATGCAGGGAGCACAGCAGCAGGGCGCCGTACCGGCTCTCGCTTCGCTTTCTTGCCGAAGAAGACGCACCTTCGCCGGCTAGGCGCCCTTCGCTCGCAAAGCGCGAGAGAGAAGCGGGCGGCTCTCTGCGGTGCGGCAAAAACGCGAACAGAAGAGGCTACGTGGAGAAAACCTTCTCCACGCACTCTACCTTCTCTGGGAACTCCAAGTGCACGAGTTCTGTAAGACTGAAGCTGGGGCAAAGTGCATCTCAATCTCTCTTGCTTTTTCTCTCTCTGCAGAGTGTGACTTAGTGCCAGTGTTGCCAGATCTTCGTGGCAGCAGGAAACATCTTTTGGAGATGAGCCTGCATGCTGCTATGCGTGCTGGTGCAGTTTGGATGTGAAATGCAGCGAGCACAGCAGCAGGGCGCCGTACCGGCTCTCGCTTCGCTTTGCAGCCGCCGAAGACGCACCTTCGCCGGCTAGGCGTCCTTCGCTCGCAAAGCGCGAGAGAGAAGCGGGCGGCTCTCTGCGGTGCGGCAAAGATGCGAACAGAAGCGGCTACGTGGAGAAAACCTTCTCCACGCACGCTACCTTCTCTGGGAACTCCAAGTGCACGAGTTCTGCAAGGCTGAAGCTGGGGCGAAGTTCTTTTCTCTCTCTCTCGCTCCCTCTCTCTCTGCATATTTTGTCCCGAGTGCCAGTGCTGCCAGAACTTCGTGGCGGCAGGAAACATCCTTTGGAGATGAGCCTGCATGCTGCGATGCGTGCTGGTGCAGTTTGGAAGTAAAATGCGGGGAGTACAGCAGCAGGGCGCCGTACCGGCTCTCGCTTCGCTTTCTTGCCGAAGAAGACGCACCTTCGCCGGCTAGGCGCCCTTCGCTCGCAAAGCGCGAGAGAGAAGCGGGCGGCTCTCTGCGGTGCGGCAAAAACGCGAACAGAAGAGGCTACGTGGAGAGAGCATTCTCCACGCACTCTACCTTCTCTGGGAACTCCAAGTGCACGAGTTCTGTAAGACTGAAGCTGGGGCAAAGTGCATCTCAATCTCTCTTGCTTTTTCTCTCTCTGCAGAGTGTGACTTAGTGCCAGTGTTGCCAGATCTTCGTGGCAGCAGGAAACATCTTTTGGAGATGAGCCTGCATGCTGCTATGCGTGCTGGTGCAGTTTGGATGTGAAATGCAGCGAGCACAGCAGCAGGGCGCCGTACCGGCTCTCGCTTCGCTTTGCAGCCGCCGAAGACGCACCTTCGCCGGCTAGGCGTCCTTCGCTCGCAAAGCGCGAGAGAGAAGCGGGCGGCTCTCGGCGGTGCGGCAAAAACGCGAACAGAAGAGGCTACGTGGAGAAAACCTTCTCCACGCACTCTACCTTCTCTGGGAACTCCAAGTGCACGAGTTCTGTAAGACTGAAGCTGGGGCAAAGTGCATCTCAATCTCTCTTGCTTTTTCTCTCTCTGCAGAGTGTGACTTAGTGCCAGTGTTGCCAGATCTTCGTGGCAGCAGGAAACATTTTTTGGAGGTGAGCCTGCATGCTGCTATGCGTGCTGGTGCAGTTTGGATGTGAAATGCAGGGAGCACAGCAGCAGGGCGCCGTACCGGCTCTCGCTTCGCTTTCTTGCCGAAGAAGACGCACCTTCGCCGGCTAGGCGCCCTTCGCTCGCAAAGCGCGAGAGAGAAGCGGGCGGCTCTCTGCGGTGCGGCAAAAACGCGAACAGAAGAGGCTACGTGGAGAAAACCTTCTCCACGCACTCTACCTTCTCTGGGAACTCCAAGTGCACGAGTTCTGTAAGACTGAAGCTGGGGCAAAGTGCATCTCAATCTCTCTTGCTTTTTCTCTCTCTGCAGAGTGTGACTTAGTGCCAGTGTTGCCAGATCTTCGTGGCAGCAGGAAACATCTTTTGGAGATGAGCCTGCATGCTGCTATGCGTGCTGGTGCAGTTTGGATGTGAAATGCAGGGAGCACAGCAGCAGGGCGCCGTACCGGCTCTCGCTTCGCTTTGCAGCCGCCGAAGACGCACCTTCGCCGGCTAGGCGTCCTTCGCTCGCAAAGCGCGAGAGAGAAGCGGGCGGCTCTCTGCGGTGCGGCAAAGATGCGAACAGAAGCGGCTACGTGGAGAAAACCTTCTCCACGCACGCTACCTTCTCTGGGAACTCCAAGTGCACGAGTTCTGCAAGGCTGAAGCTGGGGCGAAGTTCTTTTCTCTCTCTCTCGCTCCCTCTCTCTCTGCATATTTTGTCCCGAGTGCCAGTGCTGCCAGAACTTCGTGGCGGCAGGAAACATCCTTTGGAGATGAGCCTGCATGCTGCTATGCGTGCTGGTGCAGTTTGGATGTGAAATGCAGCGAGCACAGCAGCAGGGCGCCGTACCGGCTCTCGCTTCGCTTTCTTGCCGAAGAAGACGCACCTTCGCCGGCTAGGCGCCCTTCGCTCGCAAAGCGCGAGAGAGAAGCGGGCGGCTCTCTGCGGTGCGGCAAAAACGCGAACAGAAGAGGCTACGTGGAGAAAACCTTCTCCACGCACTCTACCTTCTCTGGGAACTCCAAGTGCACGAGTTCTGTAAGACTGAAGCTGGGGCAAAGTGCATCTCAATCTCTCTTGCTTTTTCTCTCTCTGCAGAGTGTGACTTAGTGCCAGTGTTGCCAGATCTTCGTGGCAGCAGGAAACATCTTTTGGAGATGAGCCTGCATGCTGCTATGCGTGCTGGTGCAGTTTGGATGTGAAATGCAGGGAGCACAGCAGCAGGGCGCCGTACCGGCTCTCGCTTCGCTTTGCAGCCGCCGAAGACGCACCTTCGCCGGCTAGGCGTCCTTCGCTCGCAAAGCGCGAGAGAGAAGCGGGCGGCTCTCTGCGGTGCGGCAAAGATGCGAACAGAAGCGGCTACGTGGAGAAAACCTTCTCCACGCACGCTACCTTCTCTGGGAACTCCAAGTGCACGAGTTCTGCAAGGCTGAAGCTGGGGCGATGTTCTTTTCTCTCTCTCTCGCTCCCTCTCTCTCTGCATATTTTGTCCCGAGTGCCAGTGCTGCCAGAACTTCGTGGCGGCAGGAAACATCCTTTGGAGATGAGCCTGCATGCTGCTATGCGTGCTGGTGCAGTTTGGATGTGAAATGCAGCGAGCACAGCAGCAGGGCGCCGTACCGGCTCTCGCTTCGCTTTCTTGCCGAAGAAGACGCACCTTCGCCGGCTAGGCGCCCTTCGCTCGCAAAGCGCGAGAGAGAAGCGGGCGGCTCTCTGCGGTGCGGCAAAAACGCGAACAGAAGAGGCTACGTGGAGAAAACCTTCTCCACGCACTCTACCTTCTCTGGGAACTCCAAGTGCACGAGTTCTGTAAGACTGAAGCTGGGGCAAAGTGCTTCTCTCCCTCTCTCCCTCTTCTCTCTCTGCACATTTTGTCCCGAGTGCCAGTGCTGCCAGACCTTCGTGGCAGCGGGAAACATCTTTTGGAGGTGAGCCTGCATGTTGCTATGCGTGCTGGTGCAGTTTGGATGTGAAATGCAGGGAGCGCAGCAGCAGGGCACAGTGCCGGTTTTCGTTTCGCCTTCTGGCCGCCGAAGACGCACCTTCGCCGGCTAGGCGCCTTTTCGCTCGCAAAGCGCGAGAGGGAAGCGGGCGTCTTTCTGCGGTCCGGCAAAGAAGCGAACAGAAGAGGCTACGTGGAGAAAACCTTCTCCACGCACGCCACCTTCTCTGGGAACTCCAAGTGCACGAGTTCTGTAAGACTGAATTTGGGGCAAAGTGCTTCTCTCTCTCTCTTGCTCCTTCTCTCTCTGCACATTGTGTCCCGTGTGCCAGTGTTTCCAGACCTTCGTGGAAGTGAGCTTGGCTTTTGCCTGGACTCTGTCAGCGCTCATATGGAATCAACCACACGATGGCACTCTCGACTTGCTTTTAAAGGAATCCCGCTGTGTCCAGCTCGGAATCCTCCCGATTCTACAGCCAAGTTGGGAAGGTGCCTGCTCTCAACTCATCTGTCAGCCCCAAAAGATTGCTTTGATCTTCCCGTTCCAACTGCAAACTCTTATTTGCACCACACTCTAACGGCAACACCAACGCCTTTGCCCAAATAATTCTTTTCTCTCTCACAAGAATCTGGCTACAAACTTGAGAACATCTGGCAAAAGCAGAGCTCACAAAGATGCCAACTGAGAAAGCTCTAGCTGCCGACAACTTCAACTGCACCCGTCGAGGTACCAGCACACACCCTGCTATCGGCCCTTTCCTTCTCAGCGCCATGGTCCAGCACCATGAAGGGGAGCTGCTCCCAATTTCCTTTGGTTTTGCAGCCGAAACACCGTGCAGCCAGCTGTGAAATGATTCCTCTTCCTTCTCCGCTAGATGTAGCTTCACATTCGTTCAGTGTCCAAGGGACAGGATTCACCACGGAGCTTCTCCACGAACTGCTGCTCGCACACGAGTGGGGCCGGGCCAGAAAAGAGCTTGGCTTTTGCCTGCACTCTGTCAGCGCTCATATGGAATCAACCACACGATGGCACTCTCGACTTGCTTTTAAAGGTATCGCGCTGTGTCCAGCTCGGAAGCCTCCCAATTCCACAGCCAAGTTGGAAAGGTGCCTGCTCTCAACTCGACTGTCAGCCCCAAAAGATTGCTTTGATCTTCCCCTTCCAACTGCAAACTCTTATTTGCACCACACTCTAGTGGCCTTTGCCTTAAAAATTCTTTTCACTCTCACAAGAATCTGGCTACAAACTTGAGAACATCTGGCAAAAGCAGAGCTCACAAAGATGCCAGCTGAGAAAGCTCTAGCTGCCGACAACTTCAACTGCACCCGTCGAGGTACCAGCACACACCCTGCTATCGGCCCTTTCCTTCTCAGCTCTTGCTACCATCCTAACCCTGCAGTCTCACTGAGTCTGCATCCAGTCAGGTCCAGCACCATGGAGGGGAGCTGCTCCCACATGAACGGGACCAGGACAAAAAGCTCAACAGCCTGGCGTTTGCATTCCCACTGACAGTTCAACAGCACTAAGCCAGAGAACTGCCTATGGGCAAAAGTCTTAAAATTCACTAAGACCAACCAATGTACACATGCAAAGTTGTTTCCTTTGCAAAAGAGAGGAATTAGAAGCCCATCTCCAATGAAATGGCATCCCCTCCTCCAAAATACAGAACATCCAGGGACTGATCCCATGCAAAGGTGCCAGAACACTGTTCCTCAGCATTACCTAGGCTGCTAGGTAGGCTACCCACCAAGACTGAGCAGAGCGGTTTACCTTGTCCAAAAGACGGTGTTGCCAGAATTTCAGAAGGCCACTTCTGAGACGCGGAAACCACCTGCCAAACTGAATCTTTCAAGAGGCCACCTTCCAAAGATGGATTCCATGTCCGTAAAGTGTACAAACTGAAGCAATGCTTCCACACCAGATATGTCAGGACAGAAAGCAGCTGGTGCCCCGGACCTCCACTAGGCAGCTTCTTCTCTGCGCCTCCAGCGCTGGGGTTGCGTGCTTTCCTTCCCATGAAAAAGCCTTGCCATTCTCCTTCAGGAGCTTACCAAGCCAAAGTTGCATAGCACCTCCAGTATTGCATACGTCCAACAATTACTCCTACCCAGAAGGGGCCAGGAGAGAAATGTCTTGCTGGACTGTACCTCCCCATGGTACCTTTCCTTCTGCTCCACTGACACTGGCACTATGGCCTTTGCTTCTCAAGGAAAGGCACTCCGAGTCTTTTGGCTGGGACTTGCCTTCTCTACCTTGCCCAGTTTTTCCTAGCCTCCTCTTGCTTTGCTTGCCTTTCTTGCATCTGCCTTCCCTTGCCCTGCCTACATCGTCCTTGCTTTGCTTTGCCTTGCCTACCACTCTTTACCTTGCCTTCCATGCAGGCAAGGCAACACAAGGCAAGTGTAGGCAATTGGAGGCAAGTCAAGGGGGAGGTAGACAAGGCCAGAGCAGTGAGGGGAAAGCAAATGGAGTGGTAGGCAAGAGAAGGTCCAGAAGTTAGAGGCAAGGCTAGGCATAAGAAGGTAAGCCCAGTGATGGGTAGGCCAGGCAGAAACAGGAAGGAGTAGGCAAAGCAAGGCCGTGGAGGAAAGCTGTAGCCAGGTGGGGCATGGGCACAGAAGAGAACTCAAAGCCATGGAGGTTTAGCAGGGCAAGAAGAGGAAACTCTTGGGTTGCCAAGGCAAGGCAGCTGCTGGTAGACAAAAGCGGCCAGGAAACACTGACTTGACTGGTCTTGCTCTCACCTGTGCCAGCTCTAATCTGCACCTAAAACACTGGGGCTACCTGCTTTCCTTCCAATGCAGAAGAACTGTCATCTTGGTCCCAGAGCTCAGAAGACAAATGTGGATTGCCAGTCCAAAATCCTGTACATGCAAGAATTGATGCCAGAAAAAAGCTGCTGGGACAGACGGGTTTGGCTCCTATGGGCTTCCTCTTCCATGCTCCTGAAACGCTGCGGGTATGTGAAGGCCTTGAAGGCTTCCTGAGGGAAGCAGGCAGGGCAAGGCAAGTTGAAGAAATGCCACGAAAAGAGGGGTCTTGAATTCCAGGTGGGGGAGGGGTGAGCAAGGTCCTGCAAGGCAAGTGAAGGCTTTGAGGGCAACAGAAGGCAACTGCTGCATTTACAGGGCAAGGCAAGGCAAGGGAGAGATAAGCAAGACAATGAGAGTTCTAGAAAAAGAAGGGAAGGGAAGGCAAGGCTGGGCCTGGACAAATGGGTGGGGAAGTCAAGGTGGGGATGGCTGAGCAAATCAGTGCAGGGCAGTGGAGGGATGGAAGAGCGGGAATGGTCACTTAAGTTCATACAACATAACCTGTCAAATTCTTTGCACCCATGCCCACGCAGTAAAAGCAAAAAATCAATTGCTGCTTGATTTTGGAATATAGCATGTCTAATGCTGTCTACATCAATTAACGAGTCAGCTATCGCTATGCTGGTAGCATTACTAAACTTGGCCAACCAACAGCCAGGTTTGTTCAGGCTCCTGAGGCCTTGTGCACTTGCAAGCCCAGGAGCCGATGAAGAGGCAGTGATTATCTTGGCAGTGTTCCAGAACTCAGCTGTATCTCTGCAGGCAGAAGTAAAAGCATGTATGCTGTGAGTATGAGAGTGGTGAGTTCAGTTTTGTTGGCTCCATAGTGCAATTGTCATCTTTAGAGAAAAGAGGGTTACTTCCCCCAAAGTAGATGGACCACCTTTAATTGCCATTGGCACTCTGGTCCATGCTCAGTCCGCACAGATTAAGAAAATGCCCTGCGGGAGTTGCATATGCATACTAAAACTCAAGGTTAGTTTTAGTTTGTGATTGAATTACACCGGTGTGAAACACTTGGGTAGCATGGTGTTGTGGCATTGACCCACCAAGCCATAGGGCTATTCCTTGTGCTGAGAAATGTGAAGGTGGTACAGCTATGTGCATTCAAGGTGCCTAAAATCTGCAGTTCCTGTGGGGGTAAAGCAGGGAATTTCCCACGGGGAGACAATGTATCCGGGCAGGCTGAGGGTGAGGCCTATACTAGGCCTAACTCCATGTTTGTTATCTGCAGAAGCTGTTTGGAAATCGAATATAATTAGCTCACGATCCTCTACTGTAAAAACATGTAGCGTGGTGCCAGCTTTACCTGTCTGCCTATACAGCTTTAATAAGACAATTTAAATGCAATTGTTTTTGCCATGTAGACACATGTGCTTTACATCTCAAACCGTTTGTAATTATTTTTACAGAAAGCTGTCCTACCATCAGCAACTTAAGCAGGTCTTAAATGCAATTTTCCAAGAACGTGCAGTGCTATCATCCCTGTGAGTAAAGCTGCATCTCGAAAACATCTTAATAAACTTACATTTATCTTAGAGGAGTGAACAGGCATTTTCCACATGACTGTAAATCTGCCACACTTTAGATTTATTTCTTGATATTATTCGCAAATGTTTAACTGCTGTATGATGAATTTTCAGTAGTTTCTTGTGCGAAGAAAGTCAAAATAAGTTAAATTCTGCTGTATCTAAAACTCTTAAGGTATACTCTTAATCTTGTATCTAATTTTAGTAAATTTAAAGTTAAAAGAATGCAAAGGCATTCAGAGTGACTACCTCACTGACTTCAAAGGACTATTTTTCTTTCCATAGGTATACCTTAATCAGTATCTGTGTGCGTACAAGTGTGAAAGTGCTGCAGCAAATGTACTAAGAATGTTGTTTGAGTCTTTTATGTCTTTTGAGTTTATAAGTCAGACCTGTCAACTTTAAGTTGATCAAAATTTATGTAAAGTCTGTTGGTTTTCAGTTTGATTAAGAAGTTGAATTTTGGTAACCTCTGAAAGAAAGAAAAGAGAAAACAGACGCTTGTAGTCGAGTGAAGAAAATTTCCATGTTTGTGAGTGGTGGTGTTGTTTAGTGAATTTGTAACAGCTGGCAGAGGGGTGTAACTTGCTGCCTCAGAGCCAGAACTGGCTGAGTAGAATCCTGAGGCCAATTCTGTAAAGCATTTTGTGGCCTAAGAGTCAGTTAGCCCCGTAATAACTTTAACAAAGGCAAGTTTAATTTTGTTTTCCTGTACATGTGTGTGAATTGTCTCTGTTAATTTGTATTTTATCAGCATGTAAGTCTGGGTAGAGGCACCTATGAGATAGGACTTATTTTTTAAGTGCTTGACATTAATTTTTGCTTTCAATGATGTTAACTTTAAGCTCTGTTAGATTTATCTTAATTTTAAGTGAAGTTAAAGTTTAAGTTCTGTCAAAACATGAAATTCTAGATGTGTTGTTAAAGTAATGATATGAATTTACTAAGCTTTTACAGAGAGCATTACCCAGAAAACATTATTTGATGCTATACATATGTGTCTCTTTGTTCACAGCTATTTGTAATTTGTTTATGGTACCATTGATTATTTAGTTAAAACTAAACCACAACACCGATCTGCAAGAAGTATATTGCTTTAAAGAATTGATATTAATAGAAGCTTGTTTAGAAGATTTAGAGAGACCCTCTCAGGTAAGGCCTGGGCTCTGGCCAAGTCCTGGCCCTAAGCTGATCGGGTACTGAATCTTGAATCCCAGATGTTTCTACCCTAAAACTGCAATTGAGTCATTTTGGCTCACCAATTGGGCTTGGAGAGCTGGAACCCCTTTTCAGGTAAACTTGACAACCTTGCCCGGGAAAGGTCTTCAAGTCTCACCTGTAAAATGGGACTCTCCCGTGATTGTGGACTCTGGGTAGTAGCTAATAGTTAAATGGTTAATGATCTGTATATTTTTAAAGTACTGTTCTCTATCTCTTATGTATTGCACCTGTAGTTGTATCTGTTGCCTTAATTACCTTTGCTCATAATGCAAAACCCACAATTGAGTGTATAATAACAGTCTTGCTCTCACCTGTGCCAGCTCTAATCTGCACCTAAAACACTGGGGCTACCTGCTTTCCTTCCAATGCAGAAGAACTGTCATCTTGGTCCCAGAGCTCAGAAGACAAATGTGGATTGCCAGTCCAAAATCCTGTACATGCAAGAATTGATGCCAGAAAAAAGCTGCTGGGACAGACGGGTTTGGCTCCTATGGGCTTCCTCTTCCATGCTCCTGAAACGCTGCGGGTATGTGAAGGCCTTGAAGGCTTCCTGAGGGAAGCAGGCAGGGCAAGGCAAGTTGAAGAAATGCCACGAAAAGAGGGGTCTTGAATTCCAGGTGGGGGAGGGGTGAGCAAGGTCCTGCAAGGCAAGTGAAGGCTTTGAGGGCAACAGAAGGCAACTGCTGCATTTACAGGGCAAGGCAAGGCAAGGGAGAGATAAGCAAGACAATGAGAGTTCTAGAAAAAGAAGGGAAGGGAAGGGAAGGCAAGGCTGGGCCTGGACAAATGGGTGGGGAAGTCAAGGTGGGGATGGCTGAGCAAATCAGTGCAGGGCAGTGGAGGGATGGAAGAGCGGGAATGGTCACTTAAGTTCATACAACATAACCTGTCAAATTCTTTGCACCCATGCCCACGCAGTAAAAGCAAAAAATCAATTGCTGCTTGATTTTGGAATATAGCATGTCTAATGCTGTCTACATCAATTAACAAGTCAGCTATCGCTATGCTGGTAGCATTACTAAACTTGGCCAACCAACAGCCAGGTTTGTTCAGGCTCCTGAGGCCTTGTGCACTTGCAAGCCCAGGAGCCGATGAAGAGGCAGTGATTATCTTGGCAGTGTTCCAGAACTCAGCTGTATCTCTGCAGGCAGAAGTAAAAGCATGTATGCTGTGAGTATGAGAGTGGTGAGTTCAGTTTTGTTGGCTCCATAGTGCAATTGTCATCTTTAGAGAAAAGAGGGTTACTTTCCCCAAAGTAGATGGACCACCTTTAATTGCCATTGGCACTCTGGTCCATGCTCAGTCCGCACAGATTAAGAAAATGCCCTGCGGGAGTTGCATATGTATACTAAAACTCAAGGTTAGTTTTAGTTTGTGATTGAATTACACTGGTGTGAAACACTTGGGTAGCATGGTGTTGTGGCATTGACCCACCAAGCCATAGGGCTATTCCTTGTGCTGAGAAATGTGAAGGTGGTACAGCTATGTGCATTCAAGGTGCCTAAAATCTGCAGTTCCTGTGGGGGTAAAGCAGGGAATTTCCCACGGGGAGACAATGTATCCGGGCAGGCTGAGGAGGCAGGGGTGCTGTTCCATAACTGTGGCAGTTCAGGGGTGGTGAGAAGGACGCCGATCAGACACTTTGTGAATGGCTTCTGAGGCGCAGCAGTGCTAAGGCATAAGGGA
>JAXCHO010000755.1:0-25133 GCA_036630365.1 Acanthiza pusilla
TGGCTGTTTCGGGTGGATTTTGGGACTTTCCGGGGAATTTGGGCTGTTTCGGGTGGATTTTGGGACTTTCCGGGGAATTTGGGCAGTTTGGGGTGGATTTTGGGACTTTTTGGGCAGTTTGGGGTGGATTTTGGGACTTTTTGGGCAGTTTCGGGTGGATTTTGGGACTTTCCGGGGAATTTGGGCAGTTTGGGGTGGATTTTGGGACTTTTTGGGTAGTTTGGGTGGATTTTGGGACTTTCCGGGCAGTTTGGGGTGGATTTTGGGACTCTTTGGGCAGTTTCGGGTGGATTTTGGGACTTTCCGGGTTATTTGGGCAGTTTCAGGTGGATTTTGGGACTTTTTGGGCAGTTTCAGGTGGATTTTGGGGACTTTCCACATGCGATTTTTGCCTAAATTTTGGATTTTCTCTCCAGAACGAGGATGAGGACGAGGAGGAGCCAGACAAGGACGCGGCCGAGGACCTCCTGGGCCGCAGCTCCCGCGCCGCCCTCCTGACCGAGCGCACGCGGGTGAGTCCCCGCCCCCTGACCCCACCCCGGCCCCGCCCCGGCCACGCCCCGGCCCCGCCCTGACCCCTGGGTGTCCCCAGAACGAGCTGACGGCCGAGGAGAAGCGCCGGGCGCACCAGAAGGAGTTAGCCACGCAGCTGAATGAGGACGCGCGGAGACGCCTGACGGAGCAGCGCGGCGAGCAGCAGACCCAAAAGTACCCCAATTTGCCCCATTTCTGACCCCTTTTTTCCTGTGCCGTTCTGGGGAGCAGCAGACCCAAAAGTACCCCAATTTGCCCCATTTCTCACCCCTCTTCCCTTGTGTCATTCTGGTTTTCGTGGGGAGCAGCAGACCCAAAAGTACCCCAATTTGCCCCATTTTTGACCCCTTTTTTCCCTGTGTTGTTCGGGGGTGCAGCAGACCCAAAAGTACCCCAATTTGCCCCATTTTTGACCTCCTTTTTCCAATTCCTGCCCAGTTGTCCCAATTTGTGCCGATTTGGGCCCCAATTCCCACCCAAATCCCCCAATTCCCACCCAAATTCCCAATTCCCACCCCAAATTCCCACCCCAATCCCCAATTCCCACCCAAATTCCCACCCCAATCCCCAATTCCCACCCAAATCCCAATTTCTGCCCCAATTCCTGCCCAATTGTCCCAATTTGTGCTGATTTGGGCCCAATCCCCAAATCCCACCCCAAATCCTCAATTCCTGCCCAAAATTCCCAATTCCCACCCAAATCCCCAATTCCTGCCCCAATTCCCAATCCCAAAATCCCACCCCAATTCCCACCCCAATTCCTGCCCCAATTCTCACCCAAATTCCCCAATTTCTGCCTCAATCCCCAATTCCCACCCCAAATCCCACCCCCCGCCCCGTTTTTTCCCCAAAATCCCCATTTTCCTCCCCAAAATCCCCATTTTTTTGCCCCAAAATCTCCATTTTTCCCCAAAACCCCATTTTTTCCCTAAAATCCCCATTTTTCCCCAAATCCCCATTTTTCCCCAAAACCCCATTTTTCCCCCAAAACCCCAAATTTTTCTCCCCCAAACGGTGAATTTTTCCCCCAAAATCCCCAAATTTTCCCCAAAATCCCAATTTTCCCCCCCAAACGCCAAATTTTTTCCCGAAAATCCCCATTTTCCTGCCCAAAATCCCCACTCTTTTCCCCCAAAATCCCCATTTTTTTCCCCCAAATCCCCATTTTTTCCCCCCAAATCCCCATTTTCCCCCCAAAATCCCCATTTTTTTCCCCCAATCCCCATTTTTTTCCCCCAAAATCCCCATTTTTCCCTCCCCAAACGCTGAATTTTTCCCCCAAATCCCCATTTTTCCCCCCCAAACGCCAAATTTTTTCCCCCAAAATCCCAATTTTCCTGCCCCAAATCCCCAATTTTCCTGCCCAAAATCCCCATTTTTGCCCCCAAACGCTGAATTTTTCCCCCAAATCCCCATTTTTTCCCCACAAATCCCCAATTTTCCTGTCCAAAATCCCCATTTTTTCCCCCCAAGCGCTGAATTTTTCCCCCAAATCCCCATTTTTTTCCCCCAAAATCCCAATTTTCCCCCCAAAATCCCCATTTTTTCCCCCAAAACCCCAAATTTTTCCCCAAAATCCCAATTTCCCCCCCAAATGCCAAATTTTTCCCGAAAATCCAATTTTCCCCCAAAATCCCCATTTTCCCGCCCAAAGTCCCCAATTGTTTCCCCCAAAATCCTGATTTTTTTTCCCCCAAAATCCCCATTTTTTTCCCCAAAATCCCATTTTTTCCCCCCAAATCCCCATTTTTTCCCCCAAAATCCCCATTTCCCCCCCCAAATCCCCATTTTTTCCCCAAAACCCCATTTTTCCCCCAAAACCCCAAATTTTTCCCCCCCAAACGCTGATTTTTTCCCCCAAAATCCCCAAATTTTCCCCCAAAATCCCAATTTCCCCCCCCAAATGCCCATTTTTTCCCCCAAAATCCCAATTTCCTGCCCAAAATCCCCATTCTTTTCCCCCCAAAATCCCAATTTTCTCCCCCAAACGCTGAATTTTTCCCCCAAATCCCCATTTTTTTCCCCCAAATCCCCATTTTTTTCCCCCAAATCCCCAATTTTCCCCCCAAAATCCCCATTTTTCCCCCCAAAATCCCCATTTTTTTCCCCCAAAATCCCCAATTTTTTCCCCCAAATCCCCATTTTTTTCCCCCAAATCCCCATTTTTCCCCCCAAATCCCCAATTTTTCCCCCAAATCCCCATTTTTTTCCCCCAAAATCCCCGTATTTTCCCCCCCAAACGGTGAATTTTTCCCCCAAAATCCCAAATTTTCCCCAAAATCTCAATTTTCCTCCCCAAAAACCCTATTTTTCCCCCAAAACCCCAATTTTTTCCCCAAAATCCCCATTTTTTCCCCCCAATGCCCAAAATCCCGATTTTTTTTTCCCCAAAATCCCATTTTTTTCCCCCAAATCCCAATTTTTTCCCCAAAATCCCCATTTTTTCCCCCAAATCCCCAATTTTTTCCCCAAAATCCCATGTTTCCCCCAAAACCCCAACTTTTTCCCCCCCCAAACGGTGAATTTTTCCCCCCAAATCCCCAAATTTATCCCCAAAATCCCAATTTTCCCCCCAAAATCCCCATTTTTTTCCCCCCAAAATCCCCATTTTTTTCCCCCAAATCCCCATTTTTTCCCCCCCAAATCCCCATTTTTTCCCCCAAATCCCCATTTTTCCCAAAATCCCCGTTTCTCTCCCGTTCCAGGGCGCGCAAGTCGAACGTGTCGTACAAGAGCGCGGCGCTGCTGCCCAAGGAGCCGCACGTGCGCGAGATGAAGATCTACATCGACAAGAAGTACGAGAGCGTCATCATGCCCGTCTTCGGCATCGCCACGCCCTTCCACATCGCCACCATCAAGGTGCGCGGGGGAGCCCCAAAATCCCGGGAATTCGCCCCAAAAACGGTGGGGGGAACCGCGGGGCGGGGGCGGGCGGGAACGGCGTGGGAATAGCGGAAAAATGGGGAAATTGTGGGGAAAATGGTGAAATTGTGAGGGAATAGCGAGAAAAATGGCGAAATTGTGGTGGAAAATGGTGAAATTGTGAGGAAATTACTGAAATTGTGATGAAAAATGGTTAAATTGTGAGGAAATAGCTCAAAAAAATGGCGAAATTGTGATGAAAAATGGTGAAATTGTGAGGAAATAGTGAAAAAAAAGGCGAAATTGTGGTGAAAAATGGTGAAATTGTGAGGAAATAGTGAAAAAAATGGCGAAATTGTGACGAGAAATGGTTAAATTGTGGTGGAAAATGGTGAAATTGTGAGGAAATAGCGAAAAAAATGGCGAAATTGTGGTGAAAAATGGTTAAATTGTGAGGAAATTACTGAAATCGATGCCAAAATCACAATGAAAAGTGGTTAAATTGTGAGGAAATAGCTCGAAAAATGGCGAAATTGTGAGGAAATAGTGAAAAAAAACAGCAAAATTGTGGTGGAAAATGGTGAAATTGTGAGGAAATAGTGAAAAAAAATGGCGAAATTGTGACGAAAAATGGTGAAATTGTGAGGAAATAGTGAGAAAAATGGGGAAATTGTGGTGAAAAATGGTTAAATTGTGAGGAAATAGCTCAAAAAAATGGTGAAATTGTGGTGAAAAATGGTTAAATTGTGAGGAAATAGCGAAAAAAATGGCGAAATTGTGGTGGAAAATGGTGAAATTGTGAGGAAATAGTGAAAAAAATGGCGAAATTGTGACGAAAAATGGTGAAATTGTGAGGAAATAGCGAGAAAAATGGCAAAATTGTGAGGAAAAATGGTCAAATTGTGAGGAAATTACTGAAATCGATGCTAAAATCATGATAAAAATGGTTAAATTGTGAGGAAATAGCTCGAAAAATGGTGAAATTGTGAGGAAATAGTGAAAAAACGGCGAAATTGTGGTGGAAAATGGTGAAATTGTGAGGAAATTACTGAAATCGATGCCAAAATCACGATGAAAAATCATTAAATTATGAGGAAATTACTAAAATTGACGCTAAAAATGCCAAAATCGCTGTGCAAATTGCAAAATAATGGAATTATGAGGAAATTACTGAAATCGATGCCAAAATCGCAATGAAAAATGGTTAAATTGTGAGGAAATAGCTCGAAAAATGGCGAAATTGTGACGAAAAATGGTTAAGTTGTGAGGGAATAGCTAAAAAAATGGCAAAATTGTGAGGAAAAATGGTTAAGTTGTGAGGGAATAGCTAAAAAAATGGCAAAATTGTGAGGAAAAATGGTTGAATTGTGAGGAAATAGTAAAAAAAATGGCAAAATTGTGGTGAAAAATGGTTAAATTTTGAGGAAATAGCGAGAAAAATGGCGAAATTGTGGTGAAAAATGGTGAAATTGTGAGGAAATAGTGAAAAAAAAGGCGAAATTGTGACGAAAAATGGTGAAATTGTGAGGAAATAGCGAGAAAAATGGCGAAATTGTGGTGAAAAATGGTGAAATTGTGAGGAAATAGTGAGAAAAATGGCGAAATTGTGGTGGAAAATGGTGAAATTGTGAGGAAATAGTGAAAAAAAAGGCGAAATTGTGACGAAAAATGGTGAAATTGTGAGGAAATAGCGAGAAAAATGGCGAAATTGTGGTGAAAAATGGTGAAATTGTGAGGAAATAGTGAGAAAAATGGCGAAATTGTGGTGGAAAATGGTGAAATTGTGAGGAAATAGTGAAAAAAATGGCGAAATTGTGACGAAAAATGGTGAAATTGTGAGGAAATAGTGAGAAAAATGGCGAAATTGTGGTGGAAAATGGTGAAATTGTGAGGAAATAGCGAGAAAAATGGCAAAATTGTGAGGAAAAATGGTGAAATTGTGAGGAAATTACTGAAATCGATGCTAAAATCATGATAAAAATGGTTAAATTGTGAGGAAATAGCTCAAAAATGGCGAAATTGTGGTGAAAAATGGTTAAATTGTGAGGAAATTACTGAAATCGATGCCAAAATCACAATGAAAAGTGGTTAAATTGTGAGGAAATAGCTCGAAAAATGGCGAAATTGTGAGGAAATAGTGAAAAAAATGGCAAAATTGTGGTGAAAAATGGTTAAATTGTGAGGAAATAGCTCAAAAAATGGCGAAATTGTGACGAAAAATGGTTAAATTGTGAGGAAATTACTGAAATCGATGCTAAAATCATGATAAAAATGGTTAAATTGTGAGGAAATAGCTCAAAAATGGCGAAATTGTGACGAAAAATGGTTAAATTGTGAGGAAATTACTGAAATCGATGCCAAAATCGAGATGAAAAATCATTAAATTATAAGGAAATTACTAAAATTGATGCTAAAAATGCCAAAATCGCTGTGAAAAATAATGGAATTATGAGGAAATTACTGAAATCGATGCCAAAATCATGATGAAAAATGGTTAAATTGTGAGGAAATTACTGAAATCGATGCCAAAATCGCGATGAAAAATCATTAAATTATGAGGAAATTACTAAAATTGATGCTAAAAATGCCAAAATCACTGTGAAAAATAATGGAATTATGAGGAAATTACTGAAACTGATGCTAAAAATGGCAAAATCGCTCCCCGAAGCACCAAATTGGGCTAAAAATGGGAAAAATTGGGGTTGGGGTTGCACCACTCCATCCTGAGGCCGTTCCATTTCTCACATCACCCAAAATTCCCTGTTTTTCACCCCAAATTCTGTTTCTTTCCCCAAATTCCCCATTTCTCACCCAAATTCCTCATTTCTTTCCCCAAATTCCCCATTTCTCACCCCGATTTTTCCCCAAATTCCCCATTTCTCACCCAAATTCCTCATTTCTTTCCCCAAATTCCCCGTTTCTCACCCAAATTCCTCATTTCTTTCCCCAAATTCCCCGTTTCTCACCCCATTTTCTCACCCAAATTCCCTGTTTATCACACCAATCCACATTCTCCATTTCTTTCTCAAATTCCCCGCTTTTCACCCCAAATTCCCCATTTCTCACCCCGATTTTTCCCCAAATTTCTGGTTTTTCACCCCAATTTCTCCCCCCAGAACATCAGCATGTCGGTGGAAGGCGACTACTCCTACCTGTGCCCAAATTCCATATTTTTCTCCCCCAAATTCCCCCGTATTTCACCCCAAATTCCCGTTTTTTTTCCCAAATTCCCCATTTCTCACCCCAATTTCTGTTTCTTTCCCAAATTCCCCATTTCTCACCCCAAATTCTCCATTTTTCCCCCCAGAACATCAGCATGTCGGTAGAATGTGCGCCCAAATTCCCTGTTTCTCACCCTGATTTCTCACCCTGATTTTTTCCCAAATTCCCCATTTTTCACCCCAATTTCTGTTTTTTCCCCAAAATCCCCATTTTTCACCCCAATTTCTCACCCCAAATTTCCGAATTTTCCCCCCAGAACATCACCATGTCGGTGGAAGGCGACTACACCTACCTGTGCCCAAATTCCCATTTCTCACCGTGATTTTTCCCCCAAATTCCCATTTTTCACCCCAAACTCCCCGTTTTTTCCCAAATTCCCTGATTTTCCCCAAATTCCTCATTTTCACCCAATTTTTCTCCCCCCAGAACATCAGCATGTCGGTGGAAGGCGACTGCACCTACCTGTGCCTAAATTCCCATTTCTCACCCCGATTTCTCACCCCGGTTTCCCCATTTCTCACCCTGATTTTTCCCCAAATTCCTCATTTTTCACCCCAAATTCCCAATTTTTCTCCCCCAGAACATCAGCATGTCGGTGGAAGGCGACTACACCTACCTGTGCCCAAATTCCCATTTCTCACCCCGATTTTTTCCCAAATTCCCATTTTTCACCCCAATTTCTATTTTTTTCCCGAATTCCTCGTTTTTCACCCCAAATTTCCGTTTTTTTCCCCCAGAACATCAGCATGTCGGTGGAAGGCGACTACACCTACCTCCACTTTTCACCCCAATTTTTCCCCAAATTCCCCATTTTTCACCCATTTTTCACCCATTTTTACCCCGTTTGTCCCCAAATTTCTGTTTTTTCCCCAAATTTCCAATTTTTCACCCCAAATTTCCGTTTTTTCCCCAGAACATCAGCATGTCGGTGGAAGGCGACTACACCTACCTTCGCATCAACTTCTTCTGCCCGGGCAGCGCCCTGGGCCGCAACGAGGGCAACATCTTCCCCAACCCCGAGGCCACCTTCGTCAAGGAGATGTGCGTGTGTCCCCTCCCCCACGGTGACGTCACGATGACGTCATCACGACGATTTGAATATTTCTCATTTTTCTCTTAATGCGCCTGTGACTGTGTTTTTCACAAAGTGGTGAAATTCTCTGTTTTTTAGCCAAAACGAGGCTCTCTGAGCAGAAATTGGAGGAAATGTTCGTCGCCGTCCCGGACGAGCCCCCAAAAATTCTCCAATTTTGGCCCCAAATTCTCCAATTTGGTGAATTCTCCAATTCTCCTAATTCTCCAATTTGGACAATTCTCCAATTCTCCAATTCTCCCAATTCTCCAATTTTGGCCCCAAATTCTCCAATTCTCCTAATTCTCCAATTCTCCAATTAATTCTCCAATTTGGTGAATTCTCCAATTCTCCAATTAATTCTCCAATTTGGTGAATTCTCCAATTCTCCAATTAATTCTCCAATTTGGTGAATTCTCCAATTAATTCTCCAAAATTGGCCCCAAATTCTCCAATTTGGACAATTCTCCTAATTCTCCTAATTCTCCAATTTGGACAATTCTGCAATTCTCCTAATTCTCCTAATTCTCCTAATTCTCCAATTCTCCGAATTCTCCAGTTTGGTGAATTTTCCAATTAATTCTCCAATATTGGCTTCAAATTCTCCAATTTGGACAATTCTCCAATTCTCCTAATTCTCCAATTCTTTCTCCAATTTTGGCCCCAAATTCTCCAATTTGGACAATTCTCCAATTCTCCAATTCTACAATTCTCCCAATTCTCCTAATTCTCCTAATTCTCCTAATTCTCCAATTCTCCTAATTCTCTTAATTCTCCAGTTTGGTGAATTCTCCAATTAATTCTCCAATTTTGGCCCCAAATTCTCCAATTTGGACAATTCTCCTAATTCTCCAATTCTCCTAATTCTCCAATTTGGTGAATTCTCCAATTAATTCTCCAATTTTGGCCCCAAATTCTCCAATTTGGACAATTCTCCAATTCTCCAATTAATTCTCCAATTTTGGCCCCAAATTCTCCAATTTGGACAATTCTCCAATTCTCCTAATTCTCCAATTCTCCAATTCTCCAATTTTGGCCCCAAATCTCCAATTTGGACAATTCTCCAATTCTCCAATTAATTCTCCAATTTTGGTCCCAAATCTCCAATTTGGACAATTCTCCAATTCTCCTAATTCTCCAATTTGGTGAATTCTCCAATTAATTTTCCAATTTTGGCCCCAAATTCTCCAATTTGGACAATTCTCCAATTCTCCAATTCTCCTAATTCTCCAATTTGGTGAATTCTCCAATTAATTTTCCAATTTTGGCCCCAAATTCTCCAATTTGGACAATTCTCCAATTCTCCAAAATTGGCCCCAAATTCTCCAGTTTGGACAATTCTCCAATTCTCCAATTAATTCTCCAATATTGGCCCCAAATTCTCCAATTTGGAGAATTCTCCAATTCTCCGAATTCTCCTAATTCTCCAATTCTCCAATTAATTCTCCAAATTGGTGAATTCTCCAATTAATTCTCCAAAACTGGCCCCAAATTCTCCCATTTCACCCTCAGGCGATGCTTTTCACCACCCCAGCCCTGCCCCCCTCCGTCTCCCATATTTCACAATTTTAAAATTTCCGTATTTCCCCGCCCCAAGCCAATGAATTTCTCCTCAAATTTCTATTCGGAGAGCCTCGTTTTGGGCTGAAAACACCACGTTTTAGCACTTTACAAAAACCGCTGAGCCGCGGCGAGTCGCGGGCGCGTTGAGAGGAAAAAAAATTTTAAATATTGAGAGAAATTTTGGTTTTTTGGGCAGAACGTACCGCGCGTCCAACCTGAAGCCGCCGGGCGAGTCGACCGTGCCGGCGTCCAACCTGCAGAACGCCTTCCGCATCATCAAGGAGGTGCAGAAGCGCTACAAGACCCGCGAGGCCGAGGAGAAGGAGAAGGAGGTGGGCAGTGGTCACTGGGTGGTCAGTGGTCATCAGTGAGGGGTCCGGGAGGGGTCTGGGAGTGGGCGTTGGGTGGTCATTGTGTGGGCATTGAGTGGACGTTGGTCGTTGAGTTGGCGTCACTCATTGGGAAGTCATTGAATGGTCACTGTGGTCTTGGATTGGCCATTGAGTGGTCACTGAGTGGTCAGTGAGTGGTCAGCGGTGGTCAGTGAGGGGTCAGTGGTGGTCAGTGGGGGGTCTGGGAGTGGGCACTGAGTGGACGTTGAGTGGTCATTGAGTGGGTGTTGAGTGGGCGTTGAGTGGGCGTTGGTCATTGAGTTGGCGTGGCTTATTGGGAGGTCTTAGATTGGTCATTGAGTGGTCAGTGAGTGGTCAGCGGTGGTCAGTGAGGGGTCTGGGAGAGTGGGCATTGGGTGGGCATTGAGTGGTCGTTGGGTGGGCGTTGGGTGGGCGTTGGTCATTGAGTTGGTGTCACTCATTGGGAGGTCGTTGGGTGGTCACTTTGGTCTTGGAGTGGTCATTGAGTGGTCACTGAGTGGTCAGTGAGTGGTCAGTGAGTGGTCAGTGGTGGTCAGTGGTGGTCAGTGAGGGGTCTGGGAGAGTGGTCATTGGGTGGGCGTTGGGTGGGCATTGGGTGGGCATTGGGTGGGCGTTGGTCGTTGAGTTGGCGTCACTCATTGGGAGGTCTTAGATTGGTCACTGAGTGGTCACTGAGTGGTCACTGAGTGGTCACTGAGTGGTCAGTGGTGGTCTGGGAGGGGTCTGGGAGGGGTCTGGGAGAGTGGGCATTGAGTGGGCATTGGGTGGGCGTTGAGTGGGCGTTGGTCGTTGAGTGGGCGTGGCTTATTGGGAGGTCTTAGATTGGTCACTGAGTGGTCAGCGGTGGTCAGTGAGGGATCTGGGAGGGGTCTGGGGGTGGGCATTGGGTGGGCATTGAGTGGGCATTGGGTGGTCGTTGAGTGGGCATTGGTCACTGAGTGGGCGTTGATCCTCAGGAAGTCATTGGTTGGTCACTGTGGCCTTAGATTGGTCATTGAGTGGTCACTGAGTGGGCACTGAGTGGTCACTGAGTGGTCAGTGAGGGGTCCGAGAGGGGTCTGGGGGTGGGCGTTGAGTGGCCATTGAGTGGACATTGGGGGGGCATAGAGTGGGCATTGGTCATTGGGTGGGCATTGGTCACTGAGTTGGCTTAACTCATCGGGAGGTCGTTGAGTGGTCACTGTGGCCTTAGATTGGTTATTGAGTGGTCACTAAATGGTCACTGTGGTCTTGGAGTGGCCATTGAATGGTCATTGAATGGTCACTGGTCACTGAGAGGTCATTGAGTGGCCACTGAGTGGTCAGGGAGGGGTCTGGGAGGGGTGGGAGAGTGGGCATTGAGTGGACGTTGAATGTGCATTGAGTGGACATTGGTCATTGAGTGGGCGTGGCTTATTGGGAGGTCTTAGATTGGTCATTGAGTGGTCACTGAGTGGTCACTGAGTGGTCAGCGGTGGTCAGTGAGGGGTCTGGGAGTGGGCATTGAGTGGGCATTGAGTGGTTGTTGAGTGGTCATTGGGTGGGCATTGGTCATTGAGTGGGCATGGCTTATTGGGAGGTCTTAGATTGGTCATTGAGTGGTCACTGAGTGGTCACTGAGTGGTCACTGAGTGGTCAGTGGTGGTCTGGGAGGGGTCTGGGAGAGTGGGCATTGAGTGGGCGTTGGGTGGGCGTTGAGTGGGCATTGGTCATTGAGTGGGCATGGCTCATTGGGAGGTCATTGAGTGGTCACTGAGTGGCCCTTGAGTGGTCACTGAGCAGCCATTGATTGACCATTAATTGACCATTGATTAACCGTTAATTGACCATTGATTGGCCATTGATTGACCATTGATTCACCATTGATTGACCATTGAGCGACCATGGATTGGCCGTGAAGTGGCCATTGGTCACCAAGCTGTCACCGAGCGGTCACTCAGGGTCACTCATTGGTCACTCAGGGTCACTCAGGGTCACTCATTGGTCACTCAGCTGTCACTGTGGTCACTCTGGGGTCACTCAGTGTCACTCAGGGTCACTCAGGGTCACTCAAGGCTCACTCCTGGCCACCGAGTGGTCACTCCTGGTCCCTGAGTGGTCACTCCTGGCCACTGAGTGGTCACTCCTGGTCCCCGAGTGGTCACTCCGGGCCACCCAGCGGTCACTCCTGGCCACCGAGTGGTCACTCCTGGTCCCCGAGTGGTCACTCCTGGTCCCCGAGCGGTCACCGAGCGGTCACTCCTGGTCCCCGAGCGGTCACTCCTGGTCCCCGAGTGGTCCCCGAGTGGTCACTCCTGGCCACCGAGTGGTCACTCCTGGTCCCCGAGCGGTCACTCCTGGCCACCGAGTGGTCACTCGTGCTCACCCAGCGGTCACTCCTGGGTCACCCAGTGTCCGGCAGCGGTCACTCACGCGGTCAGTGTCCCCGCAGGGCATCGTCAAGCAGGACTCGCTGGTCATCAACCTCAACCGCAGCAACCCCAAGCTCAAGGACCTCTACATCCGACCCAACATCGCCCAGAAGAGGATGCAGGGCGCGCTCGAGGCGCACGTCAACGGTGACCCCAAAATTCGGGGCAATTTGGGGGATTTTGGGGATTTTTTGGGGAATTTTTGGGAATTTTTTTGGATTTTTTTTTTTATTTTTTGGGGATTTTTGTGATTTTTTGGGATTTTTTTGGGATTTTTTTTTTAATTTTTGGGAATTTTGGGGATTTTTTGGGATTTTTTTTTGAATTTTTGGGGATTTTTTTGGGGATTTTTTGGGATTTTTTTGGGATTTTTTGGGATTTTTTGGGGATTTTTTTTGGAATTTTGGGGATTTTTTGGGGATTTTTTTGGGAATTTTTGGGATTTTTTTTGGAATTTTGAGGAATTTTTGGGGGATTTTTTTGGGAATTTTGGGGATTTTTTGGGGAATTTTGGGAATTTTTGGGATTTTTTTGGGGATTTTTTGGGATTTTTTTTGGAATTTTTGGGATTTTTGGGGGATTTTTTTGGAATTTTTGGGATTTTTGGGGGATTTTTTTGGGAATTTGGGCAAATTCTCACAGATTTTAAGGGTGATTCTCACGATTTTTTTGGGTGATTCTCATGGATTTTTGGGCAGTTTTTTCTCAGGGATTTCGTGTAAATTCTCACGGATTTTTGGGTAAATTCTCACGAATTTTTGGGGTGATTCTCACGGATTTTGGGGGTATTCTCACTGATTTTCTCAGGGATCTGTGGGGCGATTCTCACGATTTTTTGGGGCGATTCTCACGGATTTTGGGGTAGTTTTTTCTCATGGATTTTTGGGGTGATTCTCGCCATTTTTTGGGGCGATTCTCATGGATTTTTGGGGCAATTCTCACAGATTTTTGTGTAAATTCTCATGGATTTTTGGGGCGATTCTCATGGATTTTTGGGGCGATTCTCACAGATTTTGGGGTAGTTTTTTCTCACGGATTTTTGGGGTGATTCTCGCCATTTTTTGGGGCGATTCTCATGGATTTTTGGGTAAATTCTCAGGGATTTTTGGGGCGATTCTCGCCATTTTTTGGGGTGATTCTCACGGATTTCGGGGTAGTTTTTTCTCAGGGATTTTGTGTAAATTCTCAGGGATTTTTGTGTAAATTCTCGCCATTTTTTGGGGTGATTCTCATGGATTTTTGTGTAAATTCTCGCGATTTTTTGGGGTGATTCTCACGGATTTTGGGGTAGTTTTTTCTCAGGGATTTTGTGTAAATTCTCACGAATTTTTGGGGTGATTCTCACGATTTTTGGGGCAATTCTCACGGATTTTTGGGGCGATTCTCACGGATTTTGGGGTCGTTTTTTCTCACAATTTTTTGGGGCGATTCTCACGAATTTTTGGGGTGATTCTCACGAATTTTTGGGGTGATTCTCACGAATTTTTGGGGTAATTCTCACGGATTTTTGGGGCAATTCTCAGGGATTTTTGGGGTAATTTTCACAGATTTCAGGGTAATTCTTTCTCAGGAATTTGGGGTGATTCTCACGATTTTTTGGGGCGATTCTCACGGATTTTTGGGTAAATTCTCACAATTTTTTGGGTGAATTCTCACGGATTTTGGGGTAGTTTTTTCTCAGGGATTTTGTGTAAATTCTCAGGGATTTTTGGGGCGATTCTCGCGGATTTTTGGGGCGATTTTCACTGATTTCGGGGCCTCCCCGCAGGGTTCCGCTTCACGTCGGTGCGCGGGGACAAGGTGGACATTCTGTACAACAACATCAAGCACGCGGTGTTCCAGCCCTGCGACGGCGAGATGATCATCGTGCTGCACTTCCACCTCAAGGTTCGGGGCAAAAAACGCCGATTTTGGGCAAAAAACGCCACTTCGGGGCAAAAAACGGCGGTTTTGGGAAAAAAAACGGCGATTTTTGGTGAAAAAATGACGGTTTTGGGGCGAGAAACGCCGGTTTGGGTAAAAAAAAATGGCAGTTTTGGGTAAAAAAAAAAGGTGATTTGGGTTAGGAAAAAAAAAGTGATTTTGGGTCAAAAAACGCCGGTTTGGGGCAAAAAACAGCGGTTTGGGGGGAAAAAACAGCGATTTTTGGTGAAAAAATGCTGGGTTTGGGGTGAAAAACGCCAATTTGGGTTTAAAAAAATGGCAATTTTGGGGAAAAAAAAAAGGTGGTTTGGGTGAGAAAGAAAAAAAGGTGATTTTGGGTCAAAAAACGCCGGTTTGCGGCAAAAAGCGCTGACTTGGGTTAAAAAAAACGGCGATTTTTGGTAAAAAAAAAGCCCATTTGGGGCAAAAAGTGCTGATTTTGGTCAGACAACGCCGATTTGGGTAAAAAAACTGGTGATTTTGGGGCAAAAACCGCCAGTTTGGGTTTAAAAAAACGCCGATTTGCGGAAAAAAAAAAAAAGGCGATTTTGGGTCAAAAAAATGGTGGTTTGGGGCAAAAAAACATCACTTTGGGGCTGAAATTCTGGGGATTTGGGGCCGAAATTCCTGGATTTTTGGGCTGAAATTCCGGGGAGTTTTGGGGCGAAATTCCAAGATTTTGGGGTTGAACTTCTGGGGATTTTGGGCCAGGATTTTGGGTTGAATTTCCAGGATTTTGGGGATGAAATTCTGGGATTTTGGGCCAGGATTTTGGGCTGAAGTTCTGGGATTTTGGGGCCGAAATTCCCGGGATTTTGAGCAGAAATTCCGGGATTTTGGGGCCAAAATTCTGGGGATTTTGGGTCTGAAATTCCAAGATTTTGGGGCCGAAATTTTGAATTTGGAGCTCAAACCCCGTGGTTTTTCCCCCAAATTTTGTGGTTTTTCCCCCAATTTTTTTTGTTTTTCCCCCAAATTTTGTGTTTTTTCCCCCAATTTTTTTTGTTTTTCCCCCAAATTTTTTTTGTTTTCCCCCCAAATTTTTTTCTTTTTTCCCAAATTCCCGTTTTTTCCGCCCAGAACGCCATCATGTTCGGCAAGAAGAGGCACACGGACGTTCAGTTCTACACCGAGGTGGGCGAGATCACCACCGACCTGGGCAAGCACCAGCACATGCACGACCGCGACGACCTCTACGCCGAGCAGGTGCGCCCCCCAAAAATTCCCAAAATTTACCAAATTCCCAAAAATTCCCCAAATTTTCAGCTCAATCCCCGCGGTTTTGGGTCGTTCCTAGCGTTTTTTGGGCTTTTTTTTCGAATTTTTTAGAATTTTTTTAGTAATTTTTGGGATTTTTTTTTTTATCTCCCATGGGTTTTTGCGCCTTCCCCAAATTCCCCAAAATTCCCAAAAATTCCCAAAATTCCCAAAAATTCCCCAAATTTCCGGCTCAATCCCCGCGGTTTTGGGTCGTTCGTAGCGTTTTTTGGGGTTTTTTTAAGAATTTTTTTACATTTTTTTTAGTATTTTTTGGTAAATTTTGCAGTATTTTTTTGGATTTTTTTTTTATCTCCAGTGGGTTTTTGCGCCTTCCCAAAAATTCCCAAAATTCCCAAAATTCCCCAAATTTTCAGCTCAATCCCCGCGGTTTTGGGTCGTTCCTAGCGTTTTTTAGAATTTTTTTAGAATTTTTATTAGTATTTTTTGGTAAATTTTGAAGTATTTTTTGGTGTTTTTCCCAAGGTTTTTCTTAGATCTCCTCTGGGTTTTTGGGGCTTACCAAAATTCCCAAAAACTCCCAAAAATTCCCCAAATTTTCGGGTCAATCCCCGCAGTTTTGGGTCGTTCCTAGCATTTTTTGGGGTTTTTTTTTAGATTTTTTTAGAATTTCTTTAGTATTTTTTGTAATTTTTGCAGTATTTTTTGGGATTTTTTTTTTTATCTCCCGTGGGTTTTTGCGCCTTCCCCAAAATCCCCAAAATTCCCAAAATTCCCAAATTCCCAAAATTCCCCAAATTCCCAAAATTCCCCAAATTTCCGGCTCAATCCCCGCAGTTTTGGGTCGTTCCTAGCGTTTTTTAGAATTTTTTTACAATTTTTTTTACTATTTTTTTGTAATTTTTGCAGTATTTTTTGGGATTTTTTTTTTATCTCCCGTGGGTTTTTGCGCCTTCCCCAAATTCCCCAAAATTCCCAAAATTCCCCAAATTTTCGGCTCAGTCCCCGCGGTTTTGGGTCGTTCATAGCGTTTTTTAGAATTTTTTTACAATTTTTTAGAATTTTTTTAGAATTTTTTTGTAATTTTTGCACTATTTTTTGGGATTTTTTTTATCTCCCGTGGGTTCTTGCGCCTTCCCCAAATTCCCCAAAATTCCCAAAATTCCCCAAATTCCCAAATTCCCAAAATTCCCAAAATTCCCAAAAATTCCCCAAACTTTCGGCTCAATCCCCGTGGTTCTGGGTTGTTCCTAGCATTTTTTTGGGTTTTTTTAGAATTTTTTTAGTATTTTTTTGTAAATTTTGAAGTATTTTTTGGCGTTTTTCCCAAGGTTTTTCTTAGATCTCCTCTGGGTTTTTGTGGCTTACCAAAATTCCCAAAAATTCCCCAAAATTCCCAAAAATTCCCCAAATTTTCAGCTCAATCCCCGCGGTTTTGGGTCGTTCCTAGCGATTTTTTTTGGGGTTTTTTTAGAATTTTTTTAGTATTTTTTAAAAAATTTTGCATCAATTTTAAAAAAAATTTTTGGGGAGTTTCCCCAAAGTTTTTTCTTTTTTTGGATTTCGTCTGGGCCTTTTTTCCCCAAATTTTTGGGGTCATTTCTGAGGGTTTTGGGTAATTTCTGTGAGTTTTGAGTAATTTCCCTGTGGTTTGGCCTCCATTCCCACGATTTTTGGGGCAATTTCCTGGGTTTTTGGGTAATTTCTGTGGATTTTGGGTAATTTTTGTGGATTTTGGGTAATTTCCCTGTGCTCTCTCCGTTCCCCTGTGATTTTTGGGTTGATTTCCGGGGATTTCGGGTAATTTCCGTGGTGTTTGGCCATTCCCATGTGATTTTTGGGTCATTTTCCTGGGATTTTTGCTCATTTTTTTGCGTTTTTTGCTCATTTTTTTACATTTTTTTTCTTTTTTCCCGATTCTTTCCACGCTCTCTCCGTTCCCCTGTGATTTTTGGGTTGATTTCCATGGATTTTGGGGTAATTTCTGTGGATTTTGGGTAATTTCCATGTGTGGTGCCACCATTCCCACAGTTTTTGGGGCATTTTCCTGGGATTTTTGCTCATTTCCGTGGGATTTTTGCTCATTTTTTTGCGTTTTTTGCTCATTTTTTTTCGATTTTTTTTCTTTTTTCCCAATTCTTTCTGCGCTCTCACCATTCCCCTGTGATTTTTGGGTTGATTTCCGTGGATTTTGGGTCATTTCTGTGGATTTTGGGTAATTTCTGTGGGGTTTGGCCATTCCCGTGTGATTTTTGGGTCATTTTCCTGGGATTTTTGCTCATTTTTTTGCGTTTTTTTTCTTTTTTCCCGATTCTTTCCGCGCTCTCGCCGTTCCCGTGTGGTTTTTGGGTTGATTTCCAGGGATTTTGAGTCATTCCCGTGGGTTTTTTTTCCTCATTTCCGTGGGTTTTGGCCGTTCCCGTGTGATTTTTGGGGCGTTTCCCTGGGATTTTTGCTCTTTTTTTTTTTTATTTTTTTTTTCTTTTTTCCCGATTCTTTCCGCGCTCTCGCCATTCCCATGTGATTTTTGGGGCGTTTTCCTGGGATTTTTGCTCAATTTTTTTTTTATTTTTTTTCTTTTTTCCCGATTCTTTCCGCGCTCTCGCCGTTCCCGTGTGATTTTCGGGTTGATTTCTGGGGATTTTGAGTCATTCCCGTGGGGTTTTTTCCTCATTTCCGTGGGTTTTGGCCGTTCCTGTTTCCGTTTGCTCATTTCCGTGGGATTTTTGCTCATTTCTGTGGGTTTTTTGCTCATTTCTTTTTGGATTTTTTTTTTTCCTTTTTTCCGGATTCTTTCCGCGCTCTCGCCGTTCCCGTGTGGTTTTTGGGTTGATTTCCAGGGATTTTGAGTCATTCCCGTGGGTTTTTTTTCCTCATTTCCGTGGGTTTTGGCCGTTCCCGTGTGATTTTTGGGGCGTTTCCCTGGGATTTTTGCTCATTTTTTTGCGTTTTTTGCTCTTTTTTTCCGTTTTTTTTTTTTGTTTCTCAATTCTTTCCACGATCTCACCATCCCCCTGTGATTTTTGGGTGGATTTCCGGGGATTTTGGGGCAGATGGAGCGCGAGATGAGGCACAAGCTGAAGACAGCCTTCAAGAACTTCATCGAGAAGGTCGAGGCTCTGACCAAGGAGGAGCTCGAGTTCGAGGTTCCCTTCCGGGAGCTGGGGTGAGCCGGGGGGGAAACGGGGGAAAAAACGGGGAAAATGGGAAAAATGGGGAAAACTGCGAGAAAAATGGGGAAAAATGGGGAAAAAACGGGGGAAAAATGGGGGAATTGGGAAAAATGGGGAAAAATGGGGGAAAACTGCGAGAAAAATGGGGAAAAATGGGGAAAAAACGGGGGAAAAAAGGGAAAAAACTGTGAGAAAAATGGGGGAAAAACGGGGAAATTGGGAAAAATGGGGAAAAATGGGAAAAACTGCGAGAAAAATGGGGGAAAACGGGGGAATTGGGAAAAATGGGGAAAAACCAGAAAAAACTGCGAGAAAAATGGGGAAAAATGGGGAAAAAACGGGGGAAAAACAGGGGAATTGGGAAAAATGGGGGAAAACGGGGAAAAACTGCTAGAAAAATGGGGAAAAATGGGGAAAAACGGGGGAATTGGGAAAAATGGGGGGAAAACGGGGGAATTGGGAAAAATGAGGAAAAAGGGAAAAATGGGGGGGAAAAACCGCAAAAAAAATGGGGGAAAAAACGGGGGAATTGGGAAAATGGGGAAAAAAGGGAAAAATGGGGGAAAAAACAGGGAAAAATGGCGGGAGAAATGGGGAAATTGGGAGAAATGGGGGAAATGGGGGAAAAACAGAAAAAAACACAAAAAAAATGGGGAATAATGGGGGAAAAACGGGGGAAATGGGAAAAAATGGGAAAAAGTAGAAAAACTGCGAGAAAAATGGGGAAAAATGGGGGAAAAACGGGGAAAATGGAAAAATAGAAAAAATTGGGAATAAAACAGAAAAAAACTGCAAAAGAATGGGGAAAAATGGGGGGAAAAATGGGGAAATGGGAGAAAAATGAGAAAAACCAGAAAAAACTGCGAGAAAAATGGGGAAAAACGGGGAAAAAATCAGGGAAAAATGGGAATTTTGTGGGGAATTTTGTGTTGATTTCTGGGAAGTTTTGGGGGAGTGATTTCCGGTGATTTTGGGTCGATTTCTGTGAATTTTGGGTCGATTTCCGTTAATTTTGGACCGATTTCCGTTAATTTTGGGTCGATTTCCGGTGATTTTGGGTCGATTTCCATTAATTTTGGGTCGATTTCCGGTGATTTGGTTGATATTCTGATTTTGGGTCGATTTCAGGTGATTTTGGGTTGATATTTGTGAATTTTGGGTCGATCTCCGGCGATTTTGGGTTGATATTTGTGAATTTTGGGTCGATTTCCGGTGATTTTGGGTTGATTTCCATTAATTTTGGGTCGATTTCCATTAATTTTGGGTCGATTTCTGGTGATTTTGGTTGATTTCCATTAATTTTGGGTCGATTTCCATTAGTTTTGGGTCGATTTCCGGTGATTTTGGGTCGATTTCCATTAATTTTGGGTTGATTTCCATTAATTTTGGGTCGATTTCCATTAATTTTGGGTTGATATCTCTGAATTTCGGGTCGATCTCTGGTAATTTTGGGTCGATATTTGTGAATTTTGGGGTAATTTCCACGAATTTGGGGTCCCCGCAGGTTCAACGGCGCCCCCTACCGCAGCACCTGCCTCCTGCAGCCAACGAGCAGCGCCCTGGTCAACTGCACTGAGTGGGTACGTGGGGGGGGACAGATGTGGGACAGGTGGGACCTCAGGTGGGACCTCAGGTGACCTCAGGTGTGACAACAACTGCACCGAGTGGGTACGTGGGGGAGGGGACAGGTGTGACCTCAGGTGTGACCCTAGGTGTGGGACAGGTGAGGGACAGGTGTGGCAACAACTGCACCGAGTGGGTACGTGGGGGAGGGGACAGGTGTGGGACAGGTGTGGGACAGGTGTGGGACAGGTGAGGGACAGGTGGGACCTCAGGTGACCTCAGGTGTGACAGCAACTGCACCGAGTGGGTGGGTGGGGGAGGGGACAGGTGAGGGACAGGTGTGGGACAGGTGAGGGACAGGTGTGGGACAGGTGGGACCTCAGGTGTGACCACAGGGGTGGGACAGGTGTGAGACAGGTGGGACAGGTGTGACCTCAGGTGTGTCCCAGGTATCTCAGGTGTATCTCAGGTGTGTCCCAGGTGAATCTCAGGTGTGTTCCAGGTGTATCTCAGGTGTATCTCAGGTGTGTTTCAGGTATCTCAGGTGTATCTCAGGTGTATCTCAGGTGTATCCAGGTGTGTCCCAGGTGTCTCAGGTGTGTCTCACCTGTCCCCAGCCCCCGTTCGTGGTGACGCTGGACGAGGTGGAGCTGATCCACTTCGAGCGCAGTTGCTCTCACCTGTCCCCAGGTGCTCTCAGGTGTATGTTAGGTATCTCAGGTATCTCAGGTGTATCTCAGGTGTATCTCAGGTGTATCTCAGGTGTGTCTCAGGTGTGTCACACCTGTCCCACCTGTCCCCAGCCGCCGTTCGTGGTGACGCTGGACGAGGTGGAGCTGATCCACTTTGAGCGCAGGTGTCCCTAGGTGCTCTCACCTGTCCCCAGGTGTGTCCCAGGTATCTCAGGTGTATCTCAGGTGTATCTCAGGTGTGTCCCACCTGTCCCACCTGTCCCCAGCCGCCGTTCGTGGTGACGCTGGACGAGGTGGAGCTGATCCACTTCGAGTGCAGTTGCTCTCAGGTGTACGTTAGGTATCTCAGGTGTATCTCAGGTGTCTCAGGTGTATGTTAGGTATCTCAGGTGTGTCTCAGGTGTGTCCCAGGTATCTCAGGTGTATCTCAGGTGAATCTCAGGTGTATCTCAGGTGTGTCACACCTGTCCCACCTGTCCCCAGGTGCTCTCAGGTGTATGTTAGGTATCTCAGGTGTATCTCAGGTATCTCAGGTGTATCTCAGGTGTGTCCCAGGTATCTCAGGTGTATCTCAGGTGTCCCTCACCTGTCTTTAGCCCCCGTTCGTGGTGACGCTGGACGAGGTGGAGCTGCAGTTGCTCTCAGGTGTATGTTAGGTATCTCAGGTGTGTCCAGGTGTATCTCAGGTGTACCCCAGGTGTGTCCCAGGTGTCTCAGGTGTGTCCCACCTGTCCCCAGCCGCCGTTCGTGGTGACGCTGGACGAGGTGGAGCTGATCCACTTCGAGCGCAGTTGCTCTCACCTGTCCCTAGATGCTCTCAGGTGTGTCCCAGGTATCTCAGGTGTATCCAGGTGTGTCTCAGGTGTATCCAGGTGTATCTCAGGTGTGTCTCACCTGTCTCTAGCCCCCCTTTGTGGTGACGCTGGACGAGGTGGAGCTGATCCACTTCGAGCGCAGGTGTCCCTAGCTGTCCCCAGGTATCTCAGGTGTATCTCAGGTGTATCTCAGGTGTGTCACAGGTGTGTCTGTCCCCTCAGCCGCCGTTCGTGGTGACGCTGGACGAGGTGGAGCTGATCCACTTCGAGCGCAGTTGTTCTCAGGTGTATCTCAGGTGTGTCCCAGGTATCTCAGGTGTGTCTCACCTGTCCCCAGCCCCCGTTCGTGGTGACGCTGGACGAGGTGGAGCTGATCCACTTCGAGCGCAGTTGCTCTCAGGTGTATGTTAGGTGTCTCAGGTGTATCTCAGGTGTATCTCAGGTGTGTCCCAGGTGTATCCAGGTGTATCTCAGGTGTATCTCAGGTGTGTCACACCTGTCTCACCTGTCCCCAGCCCCCGTTCGTGGTGACGCTGGACGAGGTGGAGCTGATCCACTTCAAGCGCAGTTGCTCTCAGGTGTATGTTAGGTGTCTCAGGTGTGTCCCAGGTATCTCAGGTGTACCCCAGGTATCTCAGGTGTATCCAGGTGTATCTCAGGTGTGTCTCACCTGTCTCTAGCCCCCCTTTGTGGTGACGCTGGACGAGGTGGAGCTGATCCACTTCGAGCGCAGTTGCTCTCAGGTGTATGTTAGGTATCTCAGGTGTATCTCAGGTGTATGTTAGCTATCTCAGGTGTATCTCAGGTGTCTCTCAGGTGTCTCAGGTGTGTCTCAGGTGTGTCTCAGGTGTGTCTCACCTGTCCCCAGCCGCCGTTCGTGGTGACGCTGGACGAGGTGGAGCTGATCCACTTCGAGCGCGTGCAGTTCCACCTGAAGAACTTCGACCTGGTCATCGTCTACAAGGACTACGCGCGCAAGGTGACGATGATCAACGCCATCCCCGTGGCCTCGCTCGACCCCATCAAGGAGTGGCTCAAGTGAGCTCCTTTTTTGGGGTTTTTCGGGGTTTTTGGGGGGTTTGGGGATTTTTTAGGATTTTTAAAAAAAAATTTACGGGATTTTTTTCGGATTTTTGTTAACTTTTAGGTGGTTTTTTAAGGGTTTTTGGGATTTTTTCGAAGGTTTTTAAAAATTTTATGGAATTTTTTAAGGGCTTTTTTGGAATTTTTTAGGATTTTTTAAAAAATTTTACGGAATTTTTTTCGGATTTTTGTTAGCTTTTACGTGGTTTTTTAAAGGTTTTTTGGGATTTTTTCGAAGATTTTTTAAAAAATTTTACGGAATTTTTTTCGGATTTTTGTTAGCTTTTACGTGGTTTTTTTAAGGGTTTTTTGGGATTTTTTCGAAGATTTTTTAAAATTTTATGGAATTTTTTAAGGGTTTTTTTTGGAATTTTTAAAAAAAATTTCATGGGGTTTTCTAAAAAGATTTTAAAGGATTTTTTGTGGGTTTTTTTTTTTTTTTTTCTATTTTATGGGGTTTTTAAAAGGTTTTTGGGGGAGTTTTTTAGATTTTTTTTTTGTCTTATTATACGTGGGGTTTTAAAGGATTTTTTGGGATTTTTTTAGGATTTTTAAAAATTTTTTATGGGTTTTTTTGGGGATTTTTTTAGGATTTAAAAAAAAAATTTATGAGGTTTTTTGGGATTTTTTTAGGATTTTTTATAAATTTTGTGGGATTTTTTAAGGATTCTTTTGGCATTTTTTAGGATTTTTTAATGGGATTTTTAAGGATTTTTTACCTGTCCCTCACCTGTCCTTGTGTTCCCACCTGTGTCTCACCTGTCCCATCTGTCCTCACCTGTGTCCCTCACCTGTCCCACCTGTGTCCCTCACCTGTGTCCCCATCCCTCACCTGTCCCACCTGTCTCACCTCTGTCCCTCACCTGTCCCACCTGTCTCACCTGTGTCCCTCACCTGTGTCCCCATCCCTCACCTGTCTCATCTGTCCCTCACCTGTGTCCCTCACCTGTCCCCCCATCCCTCACCTGTCCCTCCCCTGTCTCACCTGTCTCACCTGTGTCCCCCACCTGTCCCACCTGTCCCACCTGCCCCTCACCTGTCTCACCTATCTCACCTGCCCCTCACCTGTCCCACCTGTCTCACCTGTCCCTGTGTCTCTCACCTGTCCCACCTGTCTCACCTGTGTCCCTCACCTGTCTCACCTGCCTCACCTGTCCCCCCATCCTTTACCTGTCCCCCACCTGTTCCCCCATCCCTCACCTGCCCCTCCCCTGTCCCACCTGTCTCACCTGTGTCCCTCATCTGTCTCACCTGTGTCCCCCACCTGTCCCTCACCTGTCCCACCTGTCCCACCTGTCCATGTCCCTCACCTGTCTCATCTCTCACCTGTCCCTGTTCCCTCACCTGTCTCACCTGTCTCACCTGCCCCTCACCTGTCTCACCTGTCCCCCCATCCTTTACCTGTCCCCCACCTGCCCCTCACCTGTCTCACCTGTCTCACCTGTCTCACCTGTCTCACCTGTCTCACCTGTGTCCCTCACCTGCCTCACCCGTCCCTCACCTGTCTCACCTGTCCCCCCTTTACCTGTCCCCCCTTTACCTGTCCCCCCTTTACCTGTCCCCCATCCCTCACCTGCCCCTCCCGTCTCACCTGTCTCACCTGTCCCACCTGCCCCTCACCTGCCCCTCCCGTCTCACCTGTCTCACCTGTCTCACCTGTCTCTCCTGTCCCCCCATTCTTCACCTGTCCCCCCATTCTTTACCTGTCCCCTGTCCCCTGTCCCACCTGTCTCACCTGTCTCCCCTGCAGCTCGTGTGACCTCAAGTACACGGAGGGGGTGCAGTCGCTGAACTGGACCAAGATCATGAAGACAATCGTGGACGACCCCGAGGGCTTCTTCGAGCAGGGCGGGTGGTCCTTCCTGGAGCCCGAGGGAGAGGTAAACACACCTGGGGACAGGTGTGACACACCTGGGCACACCTGGGGATACACCTGGGGACAGGTGGGATACACCTCAGACACACCCAAACCCCTCCCAGTGCTTCGAGCAGGGCGGGTGGTCCTTCCTGGAGCCCGAGGGAGAGGTAAATACACCTGGGGACAGGTGTGACACACCTGAGGACAGGTGTGATACACCTGAGACACCTGGGGATACACCTGGGGACACACCTGGGACACAGCCAAACACCTCCCAGTGGTTTGAGCAGGGCGGGTGGTCCTTCCTGGAGCCCGAGGGGGAGGTAGGCACACCTGGGGACAGGTGTGACACACCTGGGCACACCTGACACACCTGGGGATACACCTGGGGGTACACCTGATACACTTCAGATACACCCAGACACCTCCTAGTGCTTCGAGCAGGGTGGGTGGTCCTTCCTGGAGCCCGAGGGGGAGGTAAGGACACACCTGGGGACAGGTGTGACACACCTGGGCACACCTGGGGATGTGTGGGATACACCTGGGGACACACCTGACACACCTGGGACACACCTAGGGACAGCAGGGACACACCTGGGACACCTGGGGACACACCCAGGGACACACCCACACACCTGGGGGCACATGGGACACACCTGGGGACACAGCTAGGGACAGGTGGGACACCTGGAGAACACCTGGGCACACCTGGGCACACCTGGGGACACACCTGGAGCACCTGGGGCCACACCTGGGGACACACCTGACCACACTGGGACACACCTAGGGAC